>AWOL01S0036002.1:0-37938 GCA_000715115.1 Nicotiana otophora | reverse complement strand
TATATATATATATATATATATATATATATATATATATATATATATATATATATATATATATATATATATATACTGACTATAAGTCACCCATTACCGAGGAAGGCGAATCCAGTCCAGGTTCACACTCTCAAATAATCAACCACTCGTTACTGTATATGGCCCATACATGCCATGGAATACGGCCCATAGAGCAGATGCCTCCCCCTCTCTCTCCCATCGTTGTCGGCGCTCAACTCATCTTTCTCACCACCACCAGCCACCATCACTAGGTAATTCTCTCTACTCTATAGATCTCTCTCTCTCTTTGTTCCTCTTGGTTTTGATTTTGATGGCCCTTCTGCTCATGAAATGCAAAGCTGAAGTGCGTAAATGTTGATTTTCTGTTTGTAGTGAGTGCAGAAGAAGGCCGCCCTTCTGTATATTCGTATTCCAATTAGATTAAATATAGGTTTCATCGGTCATGGATTAGGGTTTCTTTACTAGTCAAAATCCATTGCTCTTTTGTTGTTTCTTTGTACTTTTGGCCTACTCTGTTCTTCTTCCTTTGCTTGTAGGTCTCATGGGTCTCAACATTTTTCACTTTTCTCCAAAATTTAGACTTACCCTACTCTAATGTTTTGCATAATATTGATGCAAATATGAGAAGAGGTAGGTAAAATTTGAGATATATTTTGGGGAATTTGGTTTCTGGAAATATGAAGATTTCATTTGGTAATTGGATTCCCAATATGGGTAAGTTTCTTAAAGTTTGTTGAAGGCGGACCCTTTTGATGTAAAATCAAATTGATATGCATTTAAATTGCTTCTCATGAGTGCAGTTTTATTACAAATAATTTCATTCACAATGGGTGAAGGAGAATTCATGTTTTTTAAGACTTCATACTTCGCTGTCTTGTGCCATCCTCTAAAAAAGTAAGTTCTCCCTTTTTATTGATAATGAGTTTTTGGATTACATGTCTAGTTCATTATTATATCTTTGAGGTGAAAATTTATTCTTGTATTGTTCCTAATATAATCAGGTTACTACATCTGATAAAAGATGTCCAAATATCTGCAGTAATGCAACTTGATTTAGGTTTGAGAGAATAGATCCTAACCAATATATTTTTTAAGCTATTTGATCTAGTTCTTTGTATTGTTCGTTAGACATGAATTGTTGATGGACTAGTTTTTCTTCACTTACTAACTCATGTTAGTTGAATATTTACCTTGTTTGAACAGAAACACTCATGATTGTCTTCTCGAGCGCTCTCATATAAAGAAGAATTAGAACGTAATTTCATATTCTATTCTTAAATATTAAAGGTTGAAACCATATTACTCTATTTTTTATTGAAAAGTTATTCTAGTAATTGAAGTTATTCTGTCCGTCTTGTTTTGTTTATGTGCCTGCGACTACCCTTTCAAGATATATAGAGATATGCATGTATCCATATCGTTCTGTAATAATGTCACGACCCAAAAATTCCACCACAGGCGCCGTGATGGCACCTAGTCTCTAAGACTAGGTAAGTCGATTACAATTACATTTCAAGCTATTTGTTTTTTTATAAACCAACAACGGAAATAATTACAAATATAACAACCTCCCAAGACTAGTAGTACTCAGTCACGAACTCTAACTGAATACATAGAATGATCACGAGGACCGAATATACAATACCGTTTGATTAAAAATTAACAGTACAATGAAAAAGACTCCAAGGGACTGCAACGACCAAACAACTCTACCTTGAATCCTTGTGATCTCACTCTAATTCTATCCGAGTCCGATACCTCCAATACCTGGCTCTGCACAAAAATTTGCAGAAGTATAGTATGAGTACACCACGATCGGTACCCAGTAAGTATCAAGACTAACCTCAGTGGAATAGAGACGAGGTACAGTCAAGACACTCACTAGTCTAATAACCTGTGCAATATAGTATACAAAATAATAGAAAACAAATAACAATAAGGGCAACACAAACCAACCAATGATATGCCCGGCATGATAACAAGAACACTATTAATATTGCTCAACAAATAATAAATACGAGTACACCCAAGTAAATCAAGTTCTTCAATTAAATATCTTTCACATATAATACGTCCAAATAACTCTTTTTCAAATATAATTTCCTCAAATAAATATCTTTCAAATATAATTCTTTCAATAAATCTTTTTCAAATATAATTTCCTCAAATAAATATCTTTCAAATACAATTCCTTCAAATACTACTTTTTGAATAAAACTCCTTCCAAATAAATATTTTGAATATAATTCTTTCAATTAAAAGTCACCATGTGACACCTCATTTCATAATCATGAAAGTACTGGCCTCAGCCCTTTTCATATTTTCACGCCACTTCATATTTTCATATCACATCTGCACGGATAGTTCACGTGCCAATAATAAAACCATCATATTTTTCCTAGCACTTTGTGCCCGCGTTTCATATCTCAACTGCACGAACAATTCACGTGCCAATATCATCATTATTTATTCATGGCACCTCGTGCCCACATTTCTTTTCATAATCCCTCTGGCAATAGCCACATGCTCCCAATTTTAACATAAATCGGACTATTATCAATTTACCAACAACAATATAAAATCACCAATGCAACCACTCCACATCATCACATATCATCCCTGACAATAGCTACCCTTATCTCTCCTATAGCCACTCTTATCACTCTTATAATAGCCACCCTTATCCCTACGCCCTGACAATATCAATAGCCACCCTTATCGCTCCTATTGCCACCCTTATCTCTCATATATCCACCCTTATCCCTCCGCCCAGACAATATTCCAACAAACACTACAACAGTGAAATGCTACCCTTATACCCACATAATATCAACATTGAAATGCCACCCTTATATCCTCAAAATAACAACTCACACAACACAACAATTTATACGGGAAATTATCACTGCAACATAACAAAATCAATTCATATCACAATTTGCCCAATAGCCACAACCAAATTCTAAAGATACGACCAAATCAATTAGTTTCACAACAAATAGCCTAAGGCTCCACACAATGTGCATAACACTACAAAAATAATCAACATAGATAGAAATTATTCAACATAAAACAAAGCCTTCATTTTAGAAAATTATATTAACATATCTTCTTAAACTTGCTTAATTAATTATTTGCATAGGGAAAATTCATAATGAAATTAAATTCCAAGAATATCAAACCATCAAACTCACGGAATTTACATAAATATACAAGTAACATTCACATCAAATCGTCATATAAAAACATGTTCAATAAAATGCGAATTGAGGCATGGCAACTGATGATTAAATAATTGCCAACAAATATCCAATTTAATACACAATATACCTATGACTTTAACTCAATAAATTTTTCACATATAAGCCCGAGTACGTACTCTCCACCTCGCGTACATGGCTTTTCACATTTCATAAATGGCACATAAGACTCGATGCCTAAGGGAAAATTCCTCCGCTCGAGGTTAGGCAACACACTTACCTTTTTTAAGTTATGCCGATTTTTCAAAATCGCCTTCTTGCTTGAATTGACCTCCGGATAGCTCAAATCTATCCAAATTAATTGTACAACTTCATTAAAATTCATCAAAAATAATTCCGGATAATAATGCGTCGACTTAAAATTTTAATCCAAAAAGTCAATAAAAGTCAACGCGGGACCCGCTTCTTGGAACCCGACTTAATTTTTACGAAATCCGAACACCCATTCCGATACGAGTTCAACCATACCAATTTTATACAATTCCGATAACAACTCGACCTCCAAATCTTAAATTTAAACCAAGAGAGTTTTCTAAATTTTTCAACTTAATTCACCCATTAAATAATGGATTCAAAGACATAATCATGGAAATTAATCTAAACTGGATAAGAATCAGTTACCCCAAACACCCACGCAAGAATCTCTCAAAAAATCGCCTTCTACCGAACTCCCAATTTGATTTTGTGTTATGAACTCAAAACCCCTGTTTTGGAACTTTTAATTCTGCCCAGAAGTGCCTTCATCGCGTTCGCGAACGCGAAGCACAAAAATGTGCTGCCAAGATTCCTTCTTCGCGTTTGTGATATCCTCATCGCATTTGCGATGCCTTCCGACCTCTGCCCTTCGCGAGACACGAGTCGCGTTCGCAAAGGCTTAACGCCAGGCAGGCCCCCAACTCCCCTTCCTCTTCGCGTTCGCGTCTGCCACTCGCGTTCGCATAGGCTTTCCTCAGCTCCCTTCTTCGTGTTCGCGTCTTCTTCATCGCGTTCGCGATAGGCATATCCCAGCCGTCCAAAATCCTTCTTCGCAAATGCGTGTGACCCTTCGTGTTCGCGAAGAACAATACAAGATATCAGTTCCAGCAGTTGCAAAACAAGAAAAAATGATTCGAAACCATCCCGGAACTCACCCGAGCCCCCAGGACCTCAACCAAACATACCATCAAGTCCCAAAATATCATACGAACTTAGTCGAACCTTCAAATCACCTCAAACAACTCTAAAACCATGAATCATACCCCAATTCAAGCCTAATGAACTTTGAAATTTAAAATTCTATATCTTGTGCCGAAACACATCAAATGAAACCGGAATGACTTTAAATTTTGCACACAAGTCATAATTGACATAAGGAAGCTATTCAAATTTCCAGAATTGGATTCAGGCCCCGATATCGAAAAGTCAACCCACCGGTTAAACTTACCAAAATTTTATCTTTCGCCATTTCAAGCCTAATTCCACTACAGACCTCCAAATAATTTTCCGGACATGATCCTAAGTCCATAATCACCATACAGAGCTATTGACATCATCAAAATTCCATTCCGGAGTCGTTTGCTCAAAAGTCAACTCTCCGGTCAACTTTTTTCATTTAAGCTTCTAAATAAGGATTGTTCTTTTAATTAAATTCCGAATCTCCAGCAAATCAAACTCGACCACACCCGCGGGTCATAATACATATTGCGAAGCTGCTCGAGACCTTAAGTCACTGCACGAGGCGTTAATTCTTAAAACGACAAGTCGGGTCGTTACAAATAATAATCTTGGATTCTTATCTTCATGGCGTAACACTTCAATTTACTTATTAAACTATTTAGTTGGTATCTTATATGCATAACATCGACATTCGTCATTTATCAAGCCAAAACTTGTAAAGTATCTTATGTCCTAACTGTTAGTGCAAGTTATTTGATGCATTCATCGTTCGCATCAATTCTCTTGAGATAGAAGATGATTTTTCAACTATATCATGTTCAAATGGTTGGTGTAAGTAATTTGATTGCATGTATACCAACTTTGCTTTACATCAAATTCCATTTTTTGACATTCATCTAGCTAGTTCAGTTCCAAAGTTATCTAATTTTCTTTTATTTTGAAAAAAGGTAAAGAAAATGATTTCGTGAGTGTAGGTGATGTCATGAGATGATTATTTTATGGATTTTGCATTTCTAGCTGCTGAACTGTCCAAACTTCAAATTCAGGTACTAGTCTTTAGTCAACTGGTTATTAAGCTTATGTACAAATTTAAAGTTGTTAGGAATGGATGACTGGAGTTATATGCCATATGTTTATTGAAAGTTACCTCTTCCATGGTAAGTTATATGACAAGAGTGGGTTGCTCTAGTGATGAGCACCCTCCACTTTCAATCAAGAAGTTGTGAGTTCGAGTCACCCCAAGAGCAAGATGGGGAGTTCTTGAAGGGAGAGAGCCGAGGGTCTATCGGAAACGACCTCTCTATCCTAGGGTAGGAGTAAGGTCTGCGTACAAACTACCCTCCCCAAACCCCACTAGTGAGATTATACTGGGTTGTTGTTGTTGTTGTTTAAATATACTTCACTGTGTTTACTTTGTCAATTAATATATTAAAAATTTTAAAATGAGAAAGAAAGTATATTCTTACACATAATTGAAAATTTCAAGCAGTCTTCTAATGCTAAAAATATTGAAGTTTTTACTGGAACAAAGCCTACTTATTAATATGTCTTCCTGTAATGTGCCGCTAAGGAAAATGAATCTTGAAATCGATGGCGTTTACTGCATTGAAGAGTGGAATTTATATGTAATTTTTATCAGAAAGTTGCTGACGTAGTTGAATTACTTGCTCCTTCTCTGAACCTTTTTGATTAAAGGTTGTTCAAAGTACAGAATAGTTGGGCTTTAAACTCATAAATTGGCTTTGTAGCTATAAACTAAACTTGTATTGTAATTTTCTACTGCTATCACTTTCATGTAGTCTATCAATGCCTAGAGGAAAACAAATAAAGCTTGTCTCAATGAAACTAAGCATATTTAAGTTTCACACTCTGGTATATTCACGAGGAATAAACCACTCACTACTGCCTCTTGTTCGATGTTTCAATGAAGTGGTTTTAAGTGGATCTAAAATATTTTATGTGTTTACTTTAACTGTTAGGAGTATTCTAGGAGTGAAATTAAGTATTCTACTAAATTAAAATGTTTAGTATCTTATTTCTATATTCTAGAAAACTTTTGCCATGAATCCGCTGAAGGAGTCTCGATGGGGTAGGCACGAGTATGGATCCAACATTGACATGCTTTAGTAGGCTAGTCAGACAGGTTTTTGGCGCATTGGAACACTATCTAAAGTATATATTGTACTGGAGGTGAGAGATAATATATCTGATGAACTGAATGGCGGGCTATCAAATTTGTTAATTTGTTCTCGAGACATAATGAACTAAATTTAACAAATTCATTCTTCTGTGTTTCATGTACCTTTGCGGGTTATGGAGCTTGTGGGTTTACGAAACAAGGGTCTGAAAAGCAAGTGGGGTGACCAAGCTGGGGAAGAAAGATTGGATTAATTACTTATTCAAGCTGTGTACTATTTATTTTACGGTGTCGAAACTCTAAAGTTAAGAATTTTGTCATTTTTATTTGTGGATGTAATGAAATATTATTTTTTTAGAATGAGTAAAAGTTGTGTTTTTATTTTATCATTTTAGGCCATAGCAAATGCTGTTAAGCTTTTACTGGCAATAAATTGGATATATGTTAACCATAACAAAAGCTGTTAATAAAAGAAGTCACCATTACGGCAGTAAGTTGTCTTTACCGACAATAACAATTGCCCCTGAATGTATGAACTAAGATATTCCTTAACAGCTTTTAGTGGCCACTTCAATTGCCGGGGATAATTGTCGTTAATTGTCACACCATTTAGCGGCAATAGTTTGGGTCTTTACCAGCTTTCTTATTTATAGCCTCGGCATGTTTGGGCATTATTTTAGCGCATGTACTTCTTCATTTCTTTCTTATTTAGATTTTGTTATATATATCAAATTTTATTAACTGAAATATAGCATATGTAACTTGATATCACTTTTCTCAGATTTTTTCAGGTTTCCTTGCTAGGTCTTTTCCGTTTGATAGGAGACCATATAATTCGACTGAGCCAAAAGAGTGCCTATATTGGCATGGAATTTGCCATCCCCCTCATAGGCTGCTATTCAATGCTCTCATGGCCTTCTGAGTGGATTGAAAAATCATACGCTGAAGAGATTAGAGCGTTAGGCGCATGATGGGAGACGAGCATATCTTTGCTCATGTCCCTAATCATCAATCCAGTCGTTTTGATGCTCCTTTGTGAAGGCTTGAATATTTATGCCATTTGTTGCTCTAACACTGGGGATGTGCTTCACAATTTATAATTTTTTGCTCGAGAGAGAAAAGAAAGATGGCGAAGGAGTTGAGGAAGACCTCTTCAAACAACAATGGTTATGGAAGAGGGTTCTTCCAAAAGATGGCAATGTTGAAGCCGTGTAACTGTAAGTTATTTTTTCACTATAAAACTATGATTTACATTGATTGTTCTTATGTATTCCTTAGATTTTGGGTATATGTTCTTTTCAAGGATGGCAGCGACACTCTATGTATGTGGCAGATCGAGAGCTTAATTCTGCAGAATAACCAACTGATCGCTTTAGGGAGGTTTCAAGTAACACATTGCTGCAGGGAAGCAAACTTTTAGTTGATTCCTTGCTAATGTAGACGTAGTTGAAAGACATGAGATATTCTTTACATTGATCTACGCTTATCTATCTTGTTTATTCTTTAACGTCGTGTCAGAGTTTCAACGAGAGCTCTAATCTTTACAGCGTGGTTCTAAGTTCTCGATAGGCTAATGGTTATTAGATCTACACGTTTACGTCTTATATGTTATCTTTCAAGCATGCATTAAACTGTCTGATGACACAGAGAGATGGAAATAGCACAAATTGGAGTGTTAATTGAATTAGATAGTAGCAAATTGAATTTGTTTCTTACTTATTTGATTGAATATATTAACCTAAATTTTATGTTAGCATTATGCACATGTTATCATTGCTGAAAAACTGTATGCATAAACAAGGACTAAACCCATGGATGCTTTCGGAAGAAAAAGAATGCACATGACTCATTTGTTAATTTATTTAAGGAGTAAAATCTCATATTTACTTCATGGTTGTAAAAAAAACTCATCAAGTAACATATGCACACAAATTCGCTTAATATAATACTCGTATAAGATTTATTTCCTTTGAAATATATACATGCCCTAGCCGTGGAGTATGAATTAATATAGGTTTTAATCTTTTTTCGTTCCCAAATTAGTTGCTGGAAAAATATGAAACAGATCAAAACTGGTATCACGAAAATATTTGGATTGACAAGAATCATGATGATACCACCCGTATCCTTTGTCATATGGCATTGGTAAGTTTCAAACCCCGCATCATTATCATACACCATAAACTTACCTCCGTCGTTAGTGCTTTCCAATGATCGTGGTAGACATTAGTCAGTCTCTTGATCGTGCGTTATAGGGAATACCAAAATAAAAAAATTAATAATAATAATAATAATCATAATGATGATGATGATGATGATGATGATGATGATGACGACGACGACTATTATCAACAGAAATTGACGAATTCTTAACTTTAATCAATGGATTTAGTAACGAACCAAAATCGAGTTTAAATTTGACGAGGAAAGTCTTTATGTTGGACAAGTGATTCACCATAATATGTTTTTCCATTTCCTAGCACGACAGTTGCTACTGTCATTCTATCAAGAATGATAACGCCAACTGTAAGAATACAAGGTATCTAGTTAGACAATGTAGCATTATTTGGACCATGGTTATCAGCAAATGTGGTCACGATAATACCATTCGGAATCGCAACAAAAGCACCAATAAAAATATATATTATCATAAAAGAATTTCACATTAGTAAATAATTAGTTATCTCTATCAAGCGACTTTGATTTTCTTTCCTATTTATTTGGAATCTACTAAACTAAATTTTATACTAGCATTATGCACATATTATCATTAATAAAATAATATGCGCAAAAGTAATACCTCATCCTAGTAGTGCTTTTAAATGGAAAAAGATGCACATAACATGCACATGACTCATTTGTTAACTTCTTTAAGGACTAAAATCTAATATTTACTTTATTGTTGTGAAAAAACTCATCAAGTAACATTAATCTCTCTAGCATGCACATAAATTCTCTTAATATAATATTCGTAATAAGATTTATTTACTTTGAAATATATCCATGCCCTGGTTGTGGATGACGAGTTAATGTTGGTTTAATCATTTCTCCTTAGCTTGTGCCAAATTAGTTGCTGGAAATATGAGTGTTCAAGGTTAATATTATCCAACTAACCATTATTATCATTTGCTATGTTGTGAAATAGGAAATATCAGAATATATAGATTAGAATCTTTTGTGCTTCTATAGATTAGAATCTTTTGTGCTTCATATTGTATGTCACACTTAAACAAGCTATAATCTTGTAGGTGATTCACATTATATTGAGAGATTAATGTTGGTAAGGCAACAAAGTGGATTTTCCTTGCTTATAACTCCATGGTGCTATGGGGAAGTAGTAGCACGAAAGCAGTAAACATGGCAGCATCTCACAACTTCCGTTATGGTTGGAGATAGTCATTTGCTAGTAGCAGGTTTTTGGCTTTCCCACTACTTGTATTGTCTTTCTTTCTTAGTGAGACCCCGTGGTTTCTCATTAAGAAAGGCGTATGGAGGATGCAATAGTGTCTCTTAAGATTGTCACGACCCAAAATTTCTCACCGACGGGACCGTGATGGCGCCTAACATTTCACTTGCTAGGCAAGCCAACGTTAGAGAATCATTAAACCAATTCCCTATTTCCATTCAGTAATTAACAATAATTAACTAAGATGAAATATAATAAGTGCGGAATATCATAAAACTGTATTAATTACTACCACCCGGATCTGGAGTCACAATTCACGAGCATTCTAGAATTTGCTACAAGTAATAGTCTGGAAGAAATACAACTGTCTGAATGAAAGAAAATAACAGTGACATAAAAGTAGACGGGGACTTCAAGGTCTGTGAACGCCGACAGATCTACCTTGAGTCTCCGGACAGCGGACCAATAGCAAAATCTCGATCAACCTGAGCCGGTATCAAAGTCTGTACAGAAAGTGCATAGTGCAGCATCAGTACAACCGACCCCATATACTGGTAAGTGTTGAGCCTAACCTCGGCGAAGTAGTGACGAGGCTAGGACAATACACCCACATATAACCTGAACAGTATAATCATGCTAGTGGCAACAATAAAAAATAAAAAAATAACGCAGAATAATGGGAAGGGAACATACAGTGGGAGAGTCAACATAAAGAGTGGGAATAATGAAAAGACAGAATTAAACTGAAAATCCTTAAACAAATTGAGCGATTAAAACAGCAGGGAAAAACTGCACGGCATCACCTTTCGTGCTTTTACTCTCAACCTCACCAAATAACAAATAAGACTGCACGGCATCACCCTTCGTGCTTTCACTCTCTTCCTCACAATATAAATAACTCATGCACGACATCACCCTCCGTTCTTTACACTCTTCCTCACAATATAAATAAATTATGCACGGCATCACCCTTCGTGCTTTACACTCTTCTTCACAATATAATTAAATTATGCACGGCATCACCCTTCGTGCTTTATACTCTTCCTCATAATTCACAGAATCAATAATAACGGATAGAGGAAAGTTTCACAAAGAAATCAATATTTCATCAATGATTACTTTCACAATTTAACATCTCAACCTCGAATCAATATTCACAATTTTATCAACCTTGGTGGAACCGGATACAAGTCTCCCAATATTTCAACAACAACAATAAGCATGGATAACAAGATTTAAGACTAGAAATTTGCAAGAATGGAATTTCACTCGCATGCTATGACTCGACCACAATGCATAGATGCTCGTCAACTCAACTATACATCATATTCAACAATAAAACACGTAGCAAATACTCACACAATACCTATTCCCTCAAGCCAAAGTTAGACACAACACTTACCTCGCTCCGAGGGCCACTTAATTCTCAATCACAACTTTTGTTTTGGGAATTCACCTCCAAACCACTCGTATCTATTCAAAAATGACTCAATGATATCAATATTGCTAAAGGAATCAACTATATTTCATAAATTAAATTTTCCAAATTTTCCTCCGAAAGTCAAAAAAAATTGACCCCGGGCCCGCATGGTCAAAACTCGAGGTTCAGACCAAAATCCTTTTACCCATTCATCCCTGAGCCCGAATATATAATTGATTTTGGAATCCGACCCCAAATTGAGGTCTAAATCCCCAAATTTTCGAAATCCCTAGTTTCTACCCTAACCCCTAATTCTACCATGAAAACTCTAGAGATTTGGTTGAAAATTCAAGAAATGTAATGGGTAATTGAAAGAAAATGGTTTAGAATCACTTACTACTAATTTGGGGAAGAAATGATTCTTGAAACATTGCCTCACCGTTTGGTTTTTGAGAAAATTGAGTTTTTGGCTAAAATCCCGTTTTTGGATTCTGTTAAGTACTGTGCGACAGTGTTCATCGCGTTCGCGAGAGCACTGTCGTGTTCGTGAAGGATACTGGCTGCCAAGCCTTCACGTTCGCGAGACCTATCTTGCATTCGCGATGATTACTCCCCCCTGACCTTCGCGTTCGCGAGGCATGGCTCGCATTCGCGATGAAGGAACGACCAACTCCTCCCCAGATCCCCACATGCTTAGCGTTCACGTTGAGCCGGTCGCATTCGCGAAGGGTAAGTCCCCCATCACTTTGCGTTCGTGAAGAAGGAAACTTCAACTGACCAGTTTACTCTTCGTGTTCGCGAGAGTACCTTCGCGAACGCGAAGAAGGACATGCCATAACACAGACTCTGCAGAAAAACCAAATTTCCAAAGTCCAAAATATCCTGTGGCCTATCCGAAATTTATCCGAGCCCTCGGGGCTCCAAACCAAACATGCACACAAGTCTAAACATATCATATTAACTTGCTCGCGTGATCAAATCGCCAAAATAATACCTAAAACTACGAATTTAGCACCAAATCAAATGAAATTCTCAAGAACACTATAAAATTACTATTTTCTCAACCGAAGGTCCGAATCATGTCAAACCAACTCCGTTTCTCACCAAATTTCTCAGATAGGTCTTAAATATCATAATGAACCTATACCGGGCTCCGGAACCAAAATACGAACCCGGTACTAACAATACCGCGCAAGTCCCATAATTCAATACGGACCCACCGGGACCGTCAAAACATAGATTCGGGTCCGTTTACCAAAAATATTGACCGAAGTTAACTAAAATTAACTTTTAAGTCAAAAACTCTTATTTTTATTAGTTTTTAACATAAAAGCTTTCCAGAAACCTGCCCGGACTGTGCATGCAAATAGAGGAGGGTAAAAATGAGATTTTAAGGCTTAAGAGTGCAGACTCGAGTTCTAAAATATAAGATGACCTTTTGGATCATCACAAAGATATTGAGGAAATGTTGAGCAGAAGCAGAACTGCAGTTGTTGGTAGGCATAATTGAAAATGAAGGCAAGAGGAAAAGGAAGAAACTATCACACTCGCCCCTTTTACTACTTAACATAGTGGCTCAAAATTTTCAGTAAGTGTTGGGCTTAAACTCAATACTATTTTTTGGACCATTACTTCTGCAGTCAGCTAGATACACCTATAATGACTCCTTCATCGCTCCGCTCATTGCCGGAGTTGTTCGAGCTGGAGTTGTTGGACTCACTTATCCGAGTTACAGCTTCTTCGGCCGGTGGATGACTCTAGTCTCGGCATGTTTAGGCATGAGTTTAGCACATGTACTTCTTCATTTCTTTCTTATTTATGTTTTCTTTATATATATCAATCTTTATTAATTGAAAAATAGCATATGTAACTTGATATCACTTTTCTCAGATTTTTCAAGGTTTCCTAGCTGGGTGTCTTCTGTTTGGTAGGAGATCATATCTTTCAATTGAGCCAAAAGAGTGCCTATGTTGGCATGGCATTTGTCATCCCCCTCATAGGTTGCTATTCAATGTTCTTGTGGCCTTTTGAGTGGATTGAAGAATCATACGCCGAAGAGATTAGAGCGTTAGGCGCATGCTGGGAGACGAGCATATCTTTGCTCATGTCCCTAATCATGAATCCAGTCATTTTGCTACTACTTTGTGCTCTAAAGGCTTTGATATTCATGTCATTTGCTACTCTGATACTGGGAATGTACTTTTCAATTTATAAACTTTTTTGCCCGAGAGAGAAAAGAAAGATGACAAAGGAGTTGAGGAAGACCTCTTCAAACAATAGTGGTTTTGGAAGAGGTTTCTTCCAAAAGATGGCAATTTGAAGCCGTGTAGCTGTAAGTTATTTTTTTACTGTAAAACTATAATTTACATTGGTTGTTCTTATGTATTATTGAGATTTTGGGTATATGTTCTTTTATAGGATGGCAACGGCACTCTACGTATGTGGCAGACTAGGAGCTTAATTATGCAGAATAACCAACTAATAGCTTTAGGGAGGTTTCAAGTAACACATTGCTACGGGGATGTAAATTTTTAACCGATTCCTTGCTATTGTAGGCGTAGTTGAAAGACAGAAGATATTCTTTACATTGATGTACGCTCATCAATCTTGTTTATTCTTTAATATCGTTTCAGAGTTTGAACGAGATCTCTAATCTTTATAGTGTGGTTCTAAGTTCTGGATAGGCTAATGGTTATTAGATCTACACGTTTATGTCTTATATGTTATCTTTCAAGCATGTATTAAACTGTCTGATGACATAGAGAGATAGAAATAGCGCAAATTGGAGTGTTAATTGAATTAGATAGTAGCAAATTTAATTTTTTTCTTATTTATTTGATCGAATATATTAACCTAAATGTTATGTCAGCATTATGCACATGTTATTCTACTGAAAATCTTTATACATAAAAAAGTCCTAAACCCATGGATGCTTTTGGAGGAAAAAGAATGCACATGACGTGCACATGACTCATTTGTTAATTTATTTAAGGAGTAAAATCTTATATTTATTTCATGGTTGCAAAAACAAACTCATCAAAGTAACACATGCACACAAATTCTCTTAATATAATATTCGTATAAGAATTATTTCCTTTGAAATATATACATGCCCTAGCCGTGGAGGATGAATTAATATAGGTTTTAATCTTTTCTCCTTTCCAAGTTAGTTGCTGTAAAAATATGAGATAAATCAAAAGTGGTATCACGAAAATATTTGAATTGACAAGAATCATGATGATATCACCCGTATCCTTTATCGTATAGCCTTGGTAAGTTTCAAACCCTGCACCATTATCATACACCACAAACTTACCTCTGACGTTAGTGCTTTCCAGCGATCATGGTAGACAATAGGCAGTCTCTTGATCGTGCATTATAGAGATTACCATAATAAAAATAAAAATAAAATTAATAGTGATGATGATGATGATGATGATGATGATGATGATGATGATGATAATAATAATAATATACGAGGAAAGTCTTTATGTTGGACAAGTGATTCACCACAATATGTTTTTCCAATTTATAGCACGACAGTTGCTACTATCATTCTATCATGGGTGATAATGCCAACTGCAAGAATCCAAGGTATCTCGTTAGAAAATGTAGCATTATTTGGAACATGGTTATCAGTAAATGTGGTCACGATAATACCATTCTGAATCGCAACAAAAGCACCCGTAGAAATGTATATTATCATCATAAAAGAATTTCACATTAGTAAATAATTTGTTATCTCTATCAGGTGACTTTGGTTTTTTTTTTCCTATTTAATTGGAATCTACTAAACTATTGTACAAAAAGCTTAAAACATTTCATATGAAAATGGTAAATTGGAATACGAAAAATCCCATGAGCTTTTTACAATAGAGATGAAGGAAAAACCCCTTATTAAATAGCCAACGGCCCTTCCTTTCAAATTATACAGCAGGGGAATTGCCATTATTATCAAATTAAGAAGGGGGGAGTAGAGTTTTTCCTTTATGTAGTTTTACTACTTAAATCCCATAATATTTTTACAATATAGATGATATACTAACCCCATGAAGATGAAACTGTATGTAATTTCACAAACAGTTGCAACCAACCGTTTACCCAATTTGAAGAAAGAAAGAAAAAATAAAAAATCACCTTATAACTACACAGCAACACACATAAAATGAGCATCAAGAGAGAAGATTCAAAAGACAGGAAAGTTGGAGGGGAATTGCATAAATTGGAAAACCTGGATAAAGAGCCTAGACGCGTTCCTTTTTAGGGATATATGCGTCAAAAGACTCAGAACTGGGAAACTGCGGATTCCACCTATGTTTAAAAAACGTTGCAGTGTTTCCAAAATACCCCTGACGACCCCAAGCTCATCAACTGTCCCTTATATAAGAGGAGTATACCATGTTAACATCTCTATAGACAAAAGATAGACGTATTATCCAAAGAAATCAGGATTAGCTTTTACCAAATTTATATTTTAAAAAAGAAAAATCGATATTGAAAGAACAATAGTGGATTGGCCGGAGTGGTTATCGGGCATGACTAGAAATCATGTGGGCTTTGCCCGCGCAGGTTCGAATCCTGCCGTCTACGTCAAAGTTTTCATTTTCCTTTTTTGACTGGCATATAGGGAACACTTTTGATTTTGCTACTGTGAGAAGATCTACATTAAAAGATAATTGGGGAGATTTGCAAATAATCAATGAGAATTTAAGTTATATACTCCACATGATTGACTTGATTGTGGTATTAATTTAATTAAACCATTTCCATAATAAAAAGAGTTCCTCAACTTTACTTAAGTATCATAAAAGTCACTAAATTATTTTTTCAGCTAAAACGCTGCTCAACCTAAGAGGGTGTTTGGATTGGTTTTTAAGTACTAGTTTATAAGCTAAAAGCCAAAAGCCATAAGTTGGTAAATCCAACTTTTGATTTTTGGCTTATTTTTGTACTTTATATGCCTAAAAGTAAGTATTTTTAAGCTCTTTTTATTATTGTCAAACATCACAAAAACTAAAGTAGTGATTAAAAGCCAATAATCACTTAAAATAAGTCAATCCAAGCACCCTCTAACTAATACATAAAGTTACTAAGAGGAAACAAATGGGATATACAGCCCAAAATATTCAGGCAAAGTCGAGTCACTTTTTAGTTATAAAAAATAGTTTAGTGACTTCCGTGATACTTAGGTAAAGTTGAGTAACTTTTTTTGTTACAAAAAATAATTTAATGATAGCGCTAGAAATGAGAAATTAAGTAACCATAAGGTGTTATTAGCCTCTCAGTGTAAATATCTTTTACGATGTCAATAAAACTTAAACTCATTGTCTTTTAATGCAAATGTATCAAATAACTTATTGTTTACCCGGAAAATTAGATATAGTTGAATTTATAAGTAGTTCTAAGGATATGTGATATAGCTTGACATAATTCGTACTTAGAAGTGGAAATGTTTAGATTCTTGGCTATAGAAATGAGATATAAATTATTGAACAAGAAGAGTGAGTATGCTGAGTAAAACAAGCTTAAGAGTTTTATACTTTAATAAATAGAAGTAGTCTTTTCTTACAATGTAAAAAACCTTTCTTGTGCTTACAAGGATTTTCCCATTTATAGTAGAGGAATCTTACTTTATTTATAATAAAAAATATATAATGGAGAACCCATGATGAATTGTCTCTTCCTCGATTCCTGCCAGGATTCTCACCCCTAGTGCGGTTGCAACGACTCCTGTCTGCGAGCTCGATACTAGCTCGAGCTCGGTATTAGGTCGAGCCCTTGACCTTGGTTCGAGTTCGACATTCGGGGTGAGTGTCAATCGGTCTGTGCATCTTCGACAACCTTCACGTTGCCTTGCGGTTCAATTTGGTCATGTGCTTGATAATTAGACCGAGCCTATTCCTCGATCGGTCTTGGAGCTCGAGGCTTGTGTACTATCCTCGGAACTTGTATCGAGCTCTCACTTCGATCGCTTACCATTCGAACTCGATCAAACACATGGAGGCCGAAATCTATTTCGATCGTATACAGATAGTCCCCTCATTTCTCAGGAAGAATGTGCTGAGAAGCGATATGATTTTCGATGGCTCGATCGGATTATAAGCTGACGTTTTCACTGGGCACGATCATGACGTATGTGATAGTTGTCCCGTCGATTTAGTCTTTCAAGGTATATAATGCACGTCATACGGTGGTCGGCCACCGCTGATATTGAACCGCCACGGTATAAACCTATAAATAACCATTCCATTTATCATTTACCACTTTTACATCTTCAATCTCCCAAATTTTCTTACTCTTTCTGCCTCTATTTCGCCGCTTGTAGAGCCACCTTCATCAGCGTTTGACACCATCAACCTTTCATCTTCCTTTGATTTTCTTTCTCTTACATCAATGGCAAGAACTTCAAAAACGTACTTCAGAATGAGAAAGCTTACTCTTCACGGCCATCCGGCTACAAGACGCTGGTGGATCCGCCTCCCCACGAGTATGTTCCTGGCCCGTGTACTCTGAAGATAGATTTTAAGGTTGAAAATCCTTCGTCGGTTCCAGGTCGATGTGAGCATGGGTCAATGTACATGTGCTCGATAACAGAGGGCCATCTTGAGGCTGTGAGGAAAGACTGCAACTGGGGTCCCGAGGTTGTGTTGCAAATTCCATCTCCCGAATAGAGCGTCATCACTCATGTGGAGGGGTTTTTAAGTGTTTATACTTACCCCTTCACGTTGGGTCCCGTCGACCCAGTGATCATTGATTTTTGCAAAAGAGATCAGGTCACCCTCAATCAAATTCATCCTTCTCTATGGCGCATAGTAACCTTACTTCGCTTCTTCTCCAGTAAGGCCGAGGGGCTGGATTTCACCCTCAATCACCTCATACGATTGTATCGGCCTCAAATCTTTCGAGGACTAATCGGGCTTCATTGTCGGGCATTGAAATCTTTAATGTCGAGCATAGACGAAGACAAGGATCGGGGTTGGATGGGCCGTTATATTCTGGTGAGGATCCGTGACCTCATTCTGGAATAGAAGATGTCGTTCCCCGAGGAATGGAATTTCGACCGTAAGTGGTTTTCATAAGGCATTGCTTTTCGTATCTTTCTATGATTCTATTTGATATCTTTCTCCATTATACAGCTTCCCCTTGGATTCTACAAGCGGTACCCGGCCTCGAGGATTGGATTCAGAAGTTAGCCTCGACTTCCTCTTATGCCGAACGCACTTGGCGTGATCTGGAAAAAGGTAGATGGGAGGCCAAGAATCATGGTAAGGGTCACTTCTCATGTTCTTCGAAATATTTTTTATGGTCCATTCGTTACCGATTTCCTTTCATGCAGGTATAATCAAGGATGCCGTTTTGAGGCCTTCGAGTGGTAAGGAAGGAGCCAAGTCCTCAGTCCCGGAACCGGGGAAAGATAAGAAGCGAAAAGCTGTCTCTCGGTCAGAGGACCCCAAGCCCAAAACTCGAAGGGTGAGGCGGAAGGCAATCGCTCTTTCAACGGACTCAGTCCAACGATTGAGAGGAGAAGAAGAAGAAGAAGAATAAGAAGAAGAAGAAGAAGATGCTTCGACTTTGGTGATCCGATCTGCGAAAGCTATCGAGGTCGCCAGACCTTCTGAGCCGATGACGGCTATACCAGTCGCGGTCGGTTTCGATACCCCTAGTCTTTATCAGAGCGTCCCGAGCGATTCGCTTGGGACTATGATAATGGGTCATTTGCCTTCTCTTCTGACCTTTTCTGAGGAGGCGTTAAAGGAAGCTCGAGAATTGAAGACCCCCGATATGGGCGGAGGCTCTAGTGTAGGGGACCCTTTTCGTGATTGCTTTACTGGAGTCGATGATGCCTCCGACATTAGTGACGCTTCTCTTCTCCTAGAAGAGGCCCAATGTTTCATTTCTTGGGAAATGATTTTATTGTACTTGGTTTCTTCGTTCTTTTCTAAACTTGACTTGTGTTTTTTTTTCCTACTTTGCATGCCATTAGCAGGTTTCGAGTCGACCTCAGCCATTGTGAGGTCGAGCTTCAGAAGGTCTTAGGGGAGAGAGATGCTCTGCGGCTTCTTTGCACCCAAAAGGACGAGGTTATAAAGGACCTCCAAGCAGATTTGGCTAAGGCTCCTGAAGAAGACGCCGAACTAGATAAGCAGGTGAGCCTCGTTCTGTAAGAGTATGGGTTTGACCCAACTATGGAAGCTAACCCTTCGTTATCTTAGCTGCAGCAAAAGGTTGAAAAGATCGGGTAGCTTTGGGAAGAAGTCGATCAAATCAAGGCCGAATGTGACCGGTGGAAGGAGACTATCGACCGCCTGGCTGCAGAAAAAGAAACCATCTTGGCCAAATTATTATCGGCTGATGTTCAGCTTTGAAGCGTCAAGCAAAAGGGTTCGGCTCAAGCCAAGAGGATCAAGGAGCTTGAAACAAGACTTGTTGATGCCAAGGCGAAGGTTGAGTCGTCGAAAGTCATGGAGGACAAGTCCATTGCCGTGTATCGGGCCGATGTTGAGGCTGCTCAAATAAAGGCAAGAGAGGTAGCGGATACTGCCAACACTCGAGCACATTGGGTTGCCGAACTTGCTAAGTGTCGGTCTCGGAGGGAGACCCTCGAAGAGATACACGCTCGAGGTTTTGACCTTGCTGAAGAGATAAAAAGGGCTAAAGAACTCGAAGCCGATGCTGAAGCCTTGGCTTCTGATGGCGATGATGATGATGACAATGATGGTAGCAAGAGCGGGTCCGAAGATGGGGGGAGCCCGGTGGAGAAGAGACCGCTCTCGATGATTACCCAGAAGCTTAGCCCTTAGCTTCTTCTATGTTGCATTTATTTATGTAAACCATCCTTGTATATCTATACAAATATCTTTTTCTTTTACTGACTTGCTTCGCGAAGATTTCATTCATGCCTTGCAGATATTTTCATGAGGATTTAGGTGATTTCATCGAATTTGGCCTTCGTAGCCTTTATGGCCGAGTGAGTATTTGCTCGAGCTCGAAATAAAAGTAGCTCACAGGCTTAGTGGTCGAGTGAGCGCTTGTCCAAACTCGAAAAATAAAAGTAGCCCACAGGCTTAGTAGTCGAGTGAACGTTTCGAACTCGAAGTAAGATAGCCCTTAGGCTTTGATAATTGAGTGAGTGATTGTTTCGAACTCGAACTCAAAGTATATTAGCCCATAGACTTTTATGATCGAGTGAGTGATTGCTCAGACTCGAAGTAAAATAGCCCTTAGATTTTAATAATTGAGTGAGTGATTGTTTTCGAACTCGAACTCAAAATATCTTAGCCCGTAGGTCTTTTATGACCGAGTGAGTGATTGTTCGAACTCGAAGTAAGATAGCCCTCAGGCTTTAATAATTGAGTGAGTGATTGTTTTCGAACTCGAACTCAAAATATCTTAGCCTGTAGGACTTTATGATCGAGTGAGTGATTGCTCGAACTCAAAGTAAGATATCCCTTAGGCTTTAATAATTGAGTTAGTGATTGTTTTGTACTCGAACTCAGAATATCTTTGCCCGTAGGCCTTTATGATCGAGTGATGATTGCTCGAACTCGAAGTAAGATAGCCCTTAGGCTTTAGTAATTGAGTGAGTGATTGTTTCGAACTTGAACTCAGAATATCTTAGCCCGTAGGCTTTTTGTGACCGAGTGAGTGATTGCTCGAACTCGAAGTAAGATAGCCCTTAGGCTTTAATAATTGAATGAGTGATTGTTTCGAACTCGAACTCAGAATATCTTAGCCTATAGGCTTTTTATGACCGAATGAGTGATTGCTCGAACTCGAAGTAAGATAGCCCTTAGGCTTTAATAATTGAATGAGTGATTGTTTCGAACTCGAACTCAGAATATCTTAGCCCGTAGGCCTTTTATGATCGCTTGTATCAAAAATCCCTTTGATGGCGTTTGGCCTTTAAGCCTGTTTGAATCATGAAGCAGGAAAATCTTTTCAAAGTGTAAGATATCTGAAAAAGAAGTTCTCCTTTATAAGTCATTACACATGTGTTTGTATCTTGTGCCAGAGTTCGAGCGAAACTACGTGGGCATGGTTCGTTTTGACCATTTGCCCCTTACACTTTTCTCTATCTAAACCCTGTTCGACATGAATTTGATATGGAGTAACTTTCTTGTGCCGAACTTGATTTATTCGCTTGGTAGCCCCCCAGTATTCGAGGTTGATTTTGAAGGAGCCTCAGATACTATTGATTTGTCCCCGGGTAGCACATAGTTGTTGTCTCGTTAAAAACCTTGCCGAAAAAACCCATTTGGGATAAAAGCCGAACTTAAGGGAAAAAGAGTACAACGCGTGCTTTGAAACCAGAGATCTTGATGTTTTTCGTTGAATTCTTGCAATGAGTTAGTGTCGAATATACGTATATAGACGATAGAGGAGAAAATCATACCTTAACAGTAATATCGTTTAAGAAGCGATACGTTCCAATTGTTTGGTAATGGTTTTCCATCCAATGCTCCAAGTTTATAAGACCCTTTCCCGACTATATCGAGGACTTGATAGGGTCCTTCCCAATTTGGGTCGAGCTTCCCTTCATTAAGATCTCGAATATTGACGGTGACCTTCCTTAGGACCAAGTCCCCGACCTTGAAATGGCGGAGGTTGGTTCTTCTGTTATAGTACCTTTCGATTCGTTATTTTTGTGCAGCCATTCGAACCAGTGCCGCCTCTCATTTTTCATCTAATAATTCGAGGCTAGTATTCATTGCCTCGTAGTTTGATTCTTCCGATGTATGTCGGAACCTTGTGCTTGGTTCCCCGACTTCGACCGAAATTAGAGCTTCAGAGCCATACACTAGGGAAAATGGGGTCGCTCCTGTACTGGATTTAGATGTTGTCTGATATGCCCAAAGGACTTCGGGCAAAATTTCTCTTCATTTTCCTTTAGCTTCGTTCAATCTTTTCTTTATGTTTTGGATGATAATCTTGTTCGTTGATTCGGCCTGTCCATTCCTGCTAGGATGATATGGTGTAGACAGTATTCTTTTTATTTTATGGTCTTCGAGGAATTTCGTCACTTTACCGCCGATAAACTGTCTACCATTGTCGCATGTTTTTTCTGCTGGTATCCCAAATTGACACACAATGTGGTCCCAGATGAAATCTATAACCTTTGTTTCTCTCACTTTTTCGAACGCCTGTGCTTTAACCCATTTAGAGAAATAGTCAGTCATAAATAAAATAAATTTAGCTTTACCTGGGGCCGATGGTAGAGGGCCGGCAATATCCATTCCCCATTTCATGAATGGCCATGGAGAAATGACCGAATGAAGCTGCTCTCTGGGTTGATGGATCATCGGTGCAAACCTTTGACATTTATCACATTTTCTAACGAACTTCTTAGTGTCCTTCTCCATGCTATCCCAGTAGTACCCTGCTCTGATGATTTTTTGAATTAATGGTTTGGCGCCGGAGTGGTTTCCATTAGTGCCTTCATGGACCTCTCGTAAAACATAATCAGTGTCTTCTGGTACCAACATACCGCCAGTGGTCTGTCGAACGTCCTTCTATATAATGTTCCATCTTCAATGAGCGTGAATCGAGCAGCCTTGGTTCGTAGAACCCTCGATTCTTTAGGGTTTGATGGGAGTTTTCCGTTCTTTAAATATTCAATATACTTATTCCTCCAATCCCAGGTTAAGCTCGTGGAATTTATTTCGGCATGTACTTCCTCGATTACAGATCTCGAGACTTGAACGATAGTCTCCGAGTTGATCTTATCTTCCTCGACCAACGACCCAAATTTGCGAGTGCGTCGGCCTCACAGTTTTGTTCTCGAGGCACATGTTGTAGGGTCCATTCTTTGAAACAATGTAGAGTTACCTGTAATTTGTCCAAATATCTTTGCATCCTATCTTTTTGAACCTCGTAAGTTTGGTTTACTTGGTTCACTACTAGTAAAGAGTCACATTTGGCTTCAATGACTTCTGCTCCCAGGCTTTTAGCTAGCTCGAGACCTGTAATCATGGCCTCGTACTCGACCTCATTGTTAGGTAATCTAGTGGTTTTGATGGATTGTCTAATAATGCCACCTGTGGGAGGTTTCAGTACGATGCCAAGCCCGAACCCCTTCACATTTGAAGCACCATCTGTGTAGAGGGTCCAAACCCCCTGACGACGTACCCGATTTGAACAAGAGTTCCTTTTCAACTTCGGGTACGAGGGTTGGCGTGAAATCGGCCACGAAGTTGGCTAAAATTTGGGACTTGATGGTCGTACGGGGTTGATATTCAATATCGTTCCCAATGAGTTCGACGGCCCATTGGCCAAGCCGATAGTTCGGTCTTGTGCAAAATATTGCGAAGTGGGTAAGTGGTTAAAACACATATGGGGTGACATTGAAAGTATGGTCTTAACTTTCTAGAGGCGCTTATTAGTGCAAGTGCTAATTTCTCTAAGTGAGGGTATCTAGCCTCTGCTTCCCCTAAGGTCTGACTTACATAATAAATAGAAAACTATGTACCTTGCTCTTCTCGAATTAGGATGCCACTTAGCGCGATTTCCGATACCGCCAAGTATAAGTACAACTTCTTATCTGTCCTCGGAGTGTGAAATAGTGGTGGGCTCGATAGGTACCGCTTCAATTGTTCTAGTGCCTGTTGGCATTCCGGGGCCCAAGCCAAATCGTTCTTCCTTTTGAGTAGAGAGAAGAATTTATGGCTTCGATCTGATGACCTCGAAATGAATCGGCCTAAGGTAGGTATCCGCCCGGTCAGCCTTTGCACTGCTTTCATGCTATCCACGACGGTGATGTCTTCGATGGCCTTAATTTTGTCGGGGGTGATCTCGATTCCCCGATTCGATACCATGAAACCAAGGAACTTGCTCGATCCAACCCCGTAAGCACATTTCTCGGGGTTGAGCTTCATGTTGTACTTCCTTAAGATCTTGAAGGTTTCCTGCAATGAGTCAAATGGTCTTCTGCGCGCAAGGACTTAACTAGCATGTCATCAATGTAAACTTCCATCGACTTACCTATTTGTTCTTCGAACATTTTATTCACTAGGCGTTAGTAAGTAGCTCCTATGTTTTTTTAGCCCGAATGGCATTACATTATAGTAATAGATTCCGTACTTGGTGATAAATGAAGTCTTTTCCTGGTCCTCCGGGTTCATTCAAATTTGATTGTACCCGGAGTAGGCGTCGAGAAAAGTAAGGATCTCGTGGCCGGTTGTGGCATCGATCATGCGATCGATGCTAGGCAGTGGAAAAGAATCTTTGGGGCATGATTTGTTTAGATATATATAATCTACGCACATTCTAAGTTTGTTCCCCTTTTTAGGGAATACAACTAAGTTGGCTAACCACTTGGGATATTTTACTTCCCGAATTGTCCCTATTTTGAGAAGTTTCGTCACCTCATCCTTTACAAATGAGTGTTTTACCTCGGACTGAGGTCTTCTTTTTTGCTTCACCGGTTTGAACCTAGGGTCCAAGCTCAGCTGGTGCGTTGTTATCGACGGTGGGATCCCTGCCATGTCTAAATGGGACCAAGCAAAATAGTCTATGTTATCGATAAGAAATTAAATGAGTTTTTCCCTATGTTCGGGGGTCAATCCCGTTCCCAAGTATACCTTTCTCTCGGGCAGATATTCGATTAATATAACCTACTACAGTACTTCGATCGTAGATTTGGTGGCATCGGAGTCATCTGGGATGATGAAAGCTCGAGGTGTCAGAAACTCCTCCTTGTCATCCTCTATTTCCTGTTCCACCAGTTCGGTCGAGACTGGTGGCTGTGATTGCTATTTGGTTTCTCGTCTATATTTAGTGCTCGATCTTTCCGAGACCAATAACATTGGTATCGGTGTTACCTCATCGACCGCAAACATTTCCTTCGCAGCATGTTGCTCCCCATATACTGTTTTCACGCCGCCCGACATAGGAAATTTCATTACTTAGTAGAGGGTCGAAGGCACTACCTTCATATTGTGGATCCAAGGTCTTTCGAGTAGGGCATTGTACCTCATATCCCCTTCGATTGCGTGAAATTTGGTATTTTGGATGGTTCTAGCTACATTCACTGGTAGATTAATCTCCCCTTTAGTCGTTTCACTGGCCATATTGAAACCGTTCAAGACCCGAGCTGCGGGCACGACTTGATTCTACAAACCGAGCTACTCCACTACCCAAGATCGGATGATATTCACAGAGCTACCTGGATCCACTAAAACACGCTTAACTTGAGCTTTATTTAATAGGATAGAAATTACCAGAGCGTCGTTGTGAGGTAGAGAGATGCCCTCGGCTTCTTCTATTCTGAATGACAAAGTGCCCTCGGGTACATAACCTCGAGTCCGGTTTTCCCCTGTGGCCGGTATCTTGCCGTACTTGAGCACGGGTTCTTATGGAGTATTGACCCCACCGATGATCATATGAATGATATGCAGAGGTTCCTCTTGTTTATCATGAATGATATGCAGAGGTTTCTCTTGTTTATCTTTTTTGCTGGCATCCCTTTCTCTGAAGTGATTCTTGGCTCGGTCACTGAGGAACTCTCGAAGGAGGCCCTCATCGAATAGGCGAGCTACCTCTTCTCTTAATTGTCTGCAATCCTCGGTCCTGTGGCCATGCGTACTATGATACTTGCACATCAAATTCGGGTTCCTTTGGGAAGGGTCAGTTTGCATGGGTCTGGGCCACCTAGTCTCTTTGATTCTTCCGATCGCCGATACAATGCCCGATGTGTCGACGCTGAAATTGTACTCCGATAGCCGAGGTGCCTCTATAGGATCGCCATATTTATCGAAGCCACTCTTGCTCATAAGTCCCCGAGATTGTTTTCCTTGATCACTCCTTTGATTGTTCCGAGCGAAATTGTGCGCTGAGCCGTTGTTCATTCGATCTGCGACGTACGGTTGATATCGGTCTCTGTTCGACCTTCGCTCTCTGTCGATATCCCTCAGGTTTTTAATAGCTGTCCTGTTCTAATGCATGGATCTGGAAGGAGCTCCCAACTGGTCATCTTCAACCCTGATTTTTCACTGATATCCGCTGTGTTCATCCGCCCAAGTTATTGCTGGATACTCGATCAAATTTTGCTTCAGCCGAAGTGATGCTATTGAACTTTGCTCATTCAACCCTTGGGTGAAAGCTTGGACGGCCCAGTCGTCTGTGACCGATGGCAATTCCATGCGTTCCATTTGAAATCGGGACACGAACTCCCTTAGCATTTCATTACCCTTTTGCTTTACTTTGAAGAGGTCCGATTTCCTTGTTGCAACCTTTATGACACCAGCATGTGCCTTTACAAATGAATCCGCTAACATTGCAAAAGAATCGATGGAATTTGGTGGCAAATTATGATACCAAATCATCGCTCCCTTCGAGAGGGTCTCTCCGAATTTTTTCAATAACACGGATTCGATCTCATCGTCTTCCAAATCGTTACCTTGATGGCACACGTGTAAGAGGTGACATGTTCGTTGGGATCGATCGTACCGTTATATTTGGGAATTTCGGGCATACAGAATGTTTCGGGAATTGGTTTTGGGGATACATTCGAGGGAAAATACCAGCCCTTTTATCATTGGTGGAGCTCCCGGGATCTGATCGACCCTGGAATTATATTTTTCTACTTTTTTATCGTTGTCTTTGACTTGTTTTGTGAGTTCCTCGAGCAATTTAGTAATTTCGGGAGTAGTCCCCGATTCTTGCTCGTTTGACTTTACTATGGCTGGCTTCGTTCTGTGGGTGATTTCTCGAAGCGGATCGGGCTCCGTCCTGCTTTGTACCCGAGTTTGGCTCTGCAATTGAGCTATCACTATTTACTAGGCTTGTAACATCTCGAAGATCATCCGTAAGCTGACACTGATCTCTTCCACTTTATGGGCGTCTCGAGCTACAAATCGAGTACCGCCCTGAAAGCTTTTTTCCGGTTCAGAACGTTGGTTCGCCTCAAGAGCCACTTGTGAATTTACATCCAGCGGTACTTCGACTCGGATTTCAGGTACTTCGACTCGAGCTTCAGTGACATTGTTAAGTGGCCTTCCGGCCCTAGGTATCAAGTTGTTGGTTTCATCCTGAAGGCCGGCTTCGTGGTCGATAGGTAAAGCCATAAATCGAGGGTTTTCCATTGCTGATTCGGAGTTGTAAACTGGTGCGTATTGCGGATTTGTATCAAACAACCATTGTTATCCTTAGCCCCACGGTGGGCGCCAAACTGTTTACCCGAAAAATCGGATATAGTTGAATTTATAAGTAGTTTTAAGGATACGTGATATAGCTTGACATAAATCGTACGTAGAAGTGAAAATGTTTAGATTCTTGGCTATATAAATGGGATATAAATTATTGAACAAGAAGAGTGAGTATGCTGAGTAAAACTAGCTTAAACTTTTATTCTTCAATAAATAGAAATAGTCTTTTCTTACTATGTAAAAAACCTTTCTTGTGCTTACAAGGATTCCCCCATTTATAGTAGAGAGATATTACTTTATTTATAATAAAAAATATATAGTGGAGAACCCATGATGAATTGTCTCTTCCTCGATTTCTGCCAAGATTCTCTCCCCTACTGCCGTTACAACGGCTCCTGTCTGCGAGCTCGTTACTAGCTCGAGCTCGGTATTAGGTCGAGCCCTTGGCATTGGTTCAAGTTTGACATTCGGGGTGAGTGTCAATCGGTCGGTGCATCTCCGACAACCTTCACGTTGCCTTGCGGTTCGATTTGGTCATGTGCTTAATAATGATACCGAGCCGATTCCTTGATCGGTCTTGGAGCTCAAGGCTTGTTTGTACTATCCTTGGAACTCGTATCGATCTCTCACTTCGATCACTTACCATTCAAACTCGATCACTGCAGCTGTTGGCAGACATGATGGAAAATGAATGCAAGAGGAAAAGGAAGAAATTATCACACTCGCACCTTTTACTGCTTAACATAGTGGCTCAAATTTTCCAGCAAGTGTTGGGCATAGATTCAATACTATTCTTTTGACCATTACTTCTGCAATCACCTAGATACACCTATAATGCCTCATTTGTCGCTCCGCTCATTGACAGAGATGTTCGGGCTGGAGTTGCTGGACTCACTTATCCGAGTAATAGCTTATTCGACCGACGGAGGAATCTTGTCTCGGCATGTTTAGTCAGGATTTTAGCACATGTACTTCTTCATTTCTTTCTTATTTAGGTTTTCTTTGTATATATCAATTTTTATTAACGAAAATATAGCAAATGTAACTTGATATTAATTTTCTCAGATTTTTTCAGGTTTCCTTGCTGGGTCGTTTCCATTTGGTAGAAGATCATATCATTCAACTGATCCAAAAGAGTGCCTGTGTTGGCATGGAATTTACCATACCCCTCATAGGCTGCTATTCAATGTTCTCGGGGCCTTCTATGTGGACTGAAGAATCGTAAGCTGAAGAGATTAGAGCGTTAGTTGCATGCTGGGAGACGATCATATATTTGCTCATGTCCCTAATCATGAATCCAGCCGTTTTGCTGCTCCTTTCAACTCTCAAGACTTAGATATTCATGCCATTTGCTGCTTTGACACTAGGAATATGCTTCTCAATATATAAATATTTACCCAAGAGAGACTTTCATTTTCTTTTCTATTTAAGTGGAATCTAATATAGTAAATTTTATACTAGCATTATGCACACATTATCATTACTAAAATAATTTACGCAAAATTAATACCTCACCCTAGCAGTGCTTTCAAATGGAAAAAGATGCACAAGATATGCACATGACTCATTTCTTAAATTCTTTAAGGACTAAAATCTCATATTTACTTTATTGTTGTGAAAACAACTCATCAAGTAACATTAATCTCTCTTGCATGCACATAAATTCTCTCAATATAATATTCGTAATAAGATCAGAATTTTCTATGTTGTGAGATAGGAAATATCATAATATATAGTTTTTAATCTTTTCTCCTTCATATTGCAAGTCATACTTAAAAATGTTACAATCTTGCAGGTGATTCATGTTATATTGAGTGAGATTAATGTTGAAAATAAGGTGACAAAGTGGATTTCCCTTACTTATCACTCCATGGTGCTATGGGGAAGTACTAGCACGAAAGCAGTAAACATGGCAGCATCTCACAACTTCCGTTATGGTTGGAGATGGTCATTTGCCTGTTGCAGGTTTTTGAATTTTCGACTTCTTGTATTGTCTTTCTTTCTTAGTGAGAACTCGTGGTTTCTTATTAAGAAAGGGCGTATGGATGAGGAAATATCTACCCTTAAGATGATAAGGAAATGTGGAGCAGAAGAAGAGTTGCAGCTGTTGGCAGGCATGATGGAAAATGAATGCAAGAGGAAAAGGAAGAAATTATCACACTCGCACCTTTTACTGCTTAACATAGTGGCTCAAATTTTCCAGCAATTGTTGGGCNTAGACTCAATACTATTCTTTGGATCATTACTTCTGCAATTAGCTAGATACACCTATAATGCCTCATTTGTTGCTCCGCTCATTGCCTGAGTTGTTCGGGTTGGAGTTGCTGGACTCACTTATTTGAGTTATAGCTTCTTCGGCCGACGGAGGAATCTAGTCTCGGCATGTTTAGTCATGATTTAGCACATGTACTTCTTCATTTCTTTCTTATTTATGTTTTTTTTGTATATATCAATTTTTATAAACGGAAATATAGCATATGTAACTTGATATTAGTTTTCTCAGATTTTTTCAGGTTTCCTTGCTGGGTCTCTTCCATTTGGTAGAAGACCATATCTTTCAACTGAGCCGAAAGAGTGCCTGTGTTGGCATGGAATTTTCCATGCCGCTCATAGGTTGCTATTCAATATTCTCGAGGCCTTCTGAGTGGAATGAAGAATCATACGCTGAAGAGATTAGAGCGTTAGGCGCATGCTCGGAGACGACCATATATTTGCACATGTCCCTAATCATGAATCCAGCCATTTTGCTGCTCCTTTCTGCTCTCAAGGCTTGGCTATTCCTGCCATTTGGTGCTCTGACACTGGGAATGTGCTTCTCAATATATAAATGTTTGCCCGAGAGAGACTTTGATTTTCTTTTCTATTTAAGTGGAATCTACTATAGTAAATTTTATACTAGCATTATGCACAAATTATCGTTACTAAAATAATTTACGCAAAATTAATACCTCACCCTAGCAGTGCTTTCAAATGGAAAAAGATACACAAAATCTGCACATGACTCATTTTTTAACTTCTTTAAGGACTAAAATCGCATATTTACTTTATTTTTATGAAAAGAACACATCAAGTAACATTAATCTCTCTTGCATGGACATAAATTCTCTCAATATAATATTCGTAATAAGATCAGAATTTTCTATGTTGTGAGATAGGAAATATCATAATATATAATTTTAAATCTTTTCTCCTTCATATTGCATGTCATAGTTAAAAATGTTACAATCTTGCAGGTGATTCATATTATATTGAGTAAGATTAATGTTGAAAATAAGGTGACAAAGTGGATTTCCCTTACTTATCACTCCATGGTGCTATGGGGAAGTACTAGCACGAAAGCAGTAAACATGGCAGCATCTCACAACTTCCGTTATGGTTGGAGATGGTCATTTGCCTGTAGCAGGTTTTTGAATTTTCCACTTCTTGTATTTTCTTTCTTTCTTAGTGAGAACTCGTGGTTTCTTATTAAGAAAGGGCGTATGGATGAGGAAATATCTACCCTTAAGATGATAAGGAAATGTGGAGCAGAAGAAGAGTTGCAGCTGTTGGCAGGCATGATGGAAAATGAATGCAAGAAGAAAAGGAAGAAATTATCACACTCGCACCTTTTACTGCTTAACATAGTGGCTCAAATTTTCTAGCCAGTGTTGGGCTTAGACTCAATACTATTCTTTGGATCATTACTTCTGCAATTAGCTAGATATAACTATAATGCCTCATTTGTTGCTCCGCTCATTGCCTGAGTTGTTCGGGTTGGAGTTGCTGGACTCACTTATTTGAGTTATAGTTTCTTCGGCCGACGGAGGAATCTAGTCTCGGCATGTTTAGTCATGATTTTAGCACATGTACTTATTTATTTCTTTCTTATTTAGGTTTTTGTTTGTATATATCAATTTTTATTAATGGAAATATAGCATATGTAACTTGATATTAGTTTTCTCAGATTTTTTCATGTTTCCTTGCTGGATCTCTTCCGTTTGGTAGAATACCATATCTTTCAACTGAGCCGAAAGAGTGCCTGTGTTGGCATGGAATTTTCCATACCCCTCATAGGTTGCTATTCAATGTTCTCAGGGCCTTCTGATTGGAATGAAGAATCATACGCTGAAGAGATTAGAGCGTTAGGCGCATGCTGGGAGACGATCATATATTTGCACATGTCCCTAATCATGAATCCAGCCATTTTGCTGCTCCTTTCTGCTCTCAAAGCTTGGATATTCATGCCATTTGTTGCTTTGACACTGGGAATATGCTTCTCAATATATACATTTTTGCCCGAGAGAAACTTTGATTTTCTTTTCTATTTAAGTGGAATCTACTATAGTAAATTTTATACTAGCATTATGCAGAAATTATCATTACTAAAATAATTTATGCAAAATTAATACCTCACCCTAGCCGTGCTTTCAAATGGAAAAAGATGCACAAAATCTGCACATGACTCATTTCTTAACTCCTTTAAGGACTAAAATCGCATATTTACTTTATTGTTGTGAAAAAAACTCATCACGTAACATTAATCTCTCTTGAATGCACATAAATTCTCTCAATATAATATTCGTAATAAGATAAGAATTTTCTATGTTGTGCGATAGGAAATATCATAATATATAATTTTAAATCTTTTCTCCTTCATATTGCATGTCATACTTAAAAATGTTACAATCTTGCAGGTGATTCATATTATATTGAGTGAGATTAATGTTGAAAATAAGGTGACAAAGTGGATTTCCCTTACTTATCACTCCATGGTGCTATGGGGAAGTACTAGCACGAAAGCAGTAAACCTGGCAGCATCTCACAACTTCCGTTATGGTTGGAGATGGTCATTTGCCTGTAGCAGGTTTTTGAATTTTCCACTTCTTGTATTGTCTTTCTTTGTTAGTGAGAACTCGTGGTTTCTTATTAAGAAAGGGCGTATGGATGAGGAAATATCTACCCTTAAGATGATAAGAAAATGTGGAGCAGAAGAAGAGTTGCAGCTATTGGCAGGCAAGATGGAAAATGAATGCAAGAGGAAAAGGAAGAAATTATCACACTCGCACCTTTTACTACTTAACGTAGTGGCTCAAATTTTCAAGCACGTTTTGGGCTTAGACTCAATACTATTCTTTGGATCATTACTTCTGCAATTAGCTAGATACACCTATAATGCCTCATTTGTTGCTCCGCTCATTGCCTGAGTTGTTCGGGTTGGAGTTGCTGGACTCACTTATTTGAGTTATAGCTTCTTCGGCCGACGGAGGAATCTAGTCTCGGCATGTTTAGTCATGATTTAAGCACATGTACTTCTTCATTTCTTTCTTATTTAGGTTTTTTTTGTATATATCAATTTTTGTTAACGGAAATATAGCATATGTAACTTGATATTAGTTTTCTCAGATTTTTTCAGGTTTCCTTGCTGGGTCTCTTCCGTTTAGTAGAAGACCATATCTTTCAACTGAGCCGAAAGAGTGCCTGTGTTGGCATGGAATTTTCCATGCCGCTCATAGGTTGCTATTCAATATTCTCGAGGCCTTCTGAGTGGAATGAAGAATCATACGCTGAAGAGATTAGAGCGTTAGGCGCATGCTGGGAGACGACCATATATTTGCACGTCCCTAATCATGAATCTAGCCGTTTTGCTGCTCCTTTCTGCTCTCAAGGCTTGGCTATTCCTGCCATTTGCTGCTCTGACACTGGGAATATGCTTCTCAATATATGAATTTTTGCCCGAGAGAAACTTTGATTTTCTTTTCTATTTAAGTGGAATCTACAATAGTAAATTTTATACCAGCATTATGCACAAATAATCATTACTAAAATAATTTACGCAAAATTAATACTTCACCCTAGCCGTGCTTTCAAATGGAAAAAGATGCACAAAATCTGCACATGACTCATTTCTTAACTTCTTTAAGGACTAAAATCGCATATTTACTTTATTGTTGTGAAAAGAACTCATCAAGTAACATTAATCTCTCTTGCATGCACATAAATTCTCTCAATATAATATTCGTAATAAGGTCAGAATTTTCTATGTTGTGAGATAGGAAATATCATAATATATAATTTTAAATCTTTTCTCCTTCATATTGCATGTCATACTTAAAAATGTTATAATCTTGCAGGTGATTCATATTATATTGAGTGAGATTAATGTTGAAAATAAGGTGACAAAGTGGATTTCCCTTACTTATCACTCCATGGTGCTATGGGGAAGTACTAGCACGAAAGCAGTAAACATGGCAGCATCTCACAACTTCCGTTATGGTTGGAGATGGTCATTTGCCTGTAGCAAGTTTTTGAATTTTCCACTTCTTGTATTGTCTTTCTTTCTTAGTGAGAACTCGTGGTTTCTTATTAAGAAAGGGCGTATGGATGAGGAAATATCTACCCTTAAGATGATAAGGAAATGTGGAGCAGAAGAAGAGTTGCAGCTGTTGGCAGGCATGATGGAAAATGAATGCAAGAGGAAAAGGAAGAAATTATCACACTCGCACCTTTTACTGCTTAACATAGTGGCTCAAATTTTCCAGCAAGTGTTGGGCTTAGACTCAATACTATTCTTTGGATCATTACTTCTGCAATTAGCTAGATACACCTATAATGCCTCATTTGTTGCTCCGCTCATTGCCTGAGTTGTTCGGGTTGGAGTTGCTGGACTCACTTATTTGAGTTATAGCTTCTTCGGCCGACGGAGGAATCTAGTCTCGGCATGTTTAGTCATGATTTAAGCATATGTACTTCTTTGTTTCTTTCTTATTTAGGTGTTTTTTGTATATATCAATTTTTACTAACGAAAATATAGCATATGTAACTTGATATTAGTTTTCTCAGATTTTTTCAGGTTTCCTTGCTGGGTCTCTTCCGTTTGGTAGAAGACCATATCTTTCAACTGAGCCGAAAGAGTGCCTGTGTTGGCATGGAATTTTCCATGCCCCTCATAGGTTGCTATTCAATGTTCTCAGGGCCTTCTAAGTGGAATGAAGAATCATACGCTGAAGAGATTAGAGCGTTAGGCGCATGCTGGGAGACGATCATATATTTGCACATGTCCCTAATCATGAATCCAGCCATTTTGCTGCTCCTTTCTGCTCTCAAGGCTTGGATATTCATGCCTTTTGTTGCTTTGACACTGGGAATATGCTTCTCAATATATAAATTTTTGCCCGAGAGAAACTTTGATTTTCTTTTCTATTTAAGTGGAATCTTCTATAGTAAATTTTATACTAGCATTATGCACAAATTATCATTACTAAAATAATTTACGCAAAATAATACCTCACCCTAGCAGTGCTTTCAAATGGAAAAAGATGCACCAAATCTGCACATGACTCATTTCTTAACTTCTTTAAGGACTAAAATCGCATATTTACTTTATATTTGTGAAACGAACTCATCAAGTATCATTAATCTCTCTTGCATGCACATAAATTCTCTCAATATAATATTCGTAATAAAATCAGAATTTTCTATGTTGTGAGATAGGAAATATCATAATATATAATTTTAAATCTTTTCTCCTAGATATTGCATGTCATACTTATAAATGTTACAATCTTGCAGGTGATTCATATTATATTGAGTGAAATTAATGTTGAAAATAAGGTGACAAAGTAGATTTCCCTTACTTATCACTCCATGGTGCTATGGGGAAGTACTAGCACGAAAGCAGTAAACATGGCAGCATCTCACAACTTCTGTTATGGTTGGAGATGGTCATTTTCCTTTAGTAGGTTTTTGAATTTTTCACTTCTTGTATTGTCTTTCTTTCTTAGTGAGAACTCGTGGTTTCTTATTAAGAAAGGGCGTATGGATGAGGAAATATCTACCCTTAAGATGATAAGGAAATGTGGAGCAGAAGAAGAGTTGCAGCTGTTGGCAGGCATGATGGAAAATGAATGCAAGAGGAAAAGGAAGAAATTATTACACTCGCATCTTTTACTGCTTAACATAGTGGCTCAAATTTTCCAGCAAGTGTTGGGATTAGACTCAATACTATTTTTTGGATCATTACTTCTGCAATTAGCTAGATACACCTATAATGCCTCATTTGTTGCTCCGTTCATTGCATGAGTTGTTCGGGTTGTAGTTGCTGGACTCACTTATTTGAGTTATAGCTTCTTCGGCCGATGGAGGAATCTAGTCTCGGCATGTTTAGTCATGATTTTAGCACATTTACTTCTTCATTTCTTTCATATTTAGGTTTTTTTGTATATATCAATTTTATTAACGGAAATATAGCATATGTAACTTGATATTAGTTTTCTCATATTTTTTCAGGTTTCCTTGCTGGGTCTCTTCCGTTTGGTTGAAGACCATATCTTTCAACTGTGCCAAAAGAGTGCCTGTGTTGGCATGGAATTTTCCATACCCCTCATAGGTTGCTATTCAATGTTCTCGGGGCCTTCTGAGTGGACTGAAGAATCATACGCAGAAGAGATTAGAGTGTTAGGCGCATGCTGGGAGACGATCATATATTTGCACATGTCCCTAATCATGAATCCAGCCGTTTTGCTGCTCCTTTCTGCTCTCAAGGCTTGGATATTCATGCCATTTGCTGCTCTGACACTGGGAATGTGCTTCTCAATATATAAATTTTTGCCCGAGAGAGACTTTGATTTTCTTTTCTAATTAAGTGGAATCTACTATAGTAAATTTTATACTAAATTATGCACAAATTATCATTACTAAAATAATTTACGCAAAAATAATACCTCACCCTAGCAGTGATTTCAAATGGAAAAAGATGCACATGACTCATTTCTTAACTTCTTTAAGGACTAAAATCGCATATTTACTTTATTGTTGTGAAAAGAACTCATCAAGTAACATTAATCTCTCTTGCATGCACATAAATTCTCTCAATATAATATTCGTAATAAGATCCGAATTTTCTATGTTATGAGATAGGAAATATCATAATATATAATTTTAAATCTGTTGTCCTTCATATTGCATGTCATACTTAAAAAGGTTACAATCTTGCAGGTGATTCATATTATAATGAGTGAGATTAATGTTGGAATAAGGTGACAAAGTGGATTTCCCTTACTTATCACTCCATGGTACTATGAGGAAGTACTAGCACGAAAGCAGTAAACATGGCAGCATCTCACAAGTTCCTTTATGGTTGGAGATGGTAATTTGCTTGTAGCAGGTTTTTGGCTTTTCCACTTCTTGTATTGTCTTTCTTTCTTAGTGAGACCTCGTGGTTTCTTATTAAGAAAGGGCGTATGGATGAGGAAATATCTACCCTTAAGATGATAAGGAAATGTGGAGCAGAAGAAGAGCTGCAGCTGTTGGCAGGCATGATGGAAAATGAATGCAAGAGGAAAAGGAAGAAATTATCACACTCGCACCTTTTACTGCTTAACATAGTGGCTCAAATTTTCCAGCAAGTGTTGGGCTTAGACTCAATACTATTCTTTGGATCATTACTTCTGCAATTAGCTAGATACACCTATAATGCCTCATTTGTTGCTCCGCTCATTGCCTGAGTTGTTCGGGTTGGAGTTGCTGGACTCACTTATTTGAGTTATAGCTTCTTCGGCCGACGGAGGAATCTAGTCTCGGCATGTTTAGTCATGATTTTAGCACATGTACTTCTTCATTTCTTTCTTATTTAGGTTTTTTTTGTATATATCAATTTTTATTAACGGAAATATAGCATATGTAACTTGATATTAGTTTTCTCAGATTTTTTCAGGTTTCCTTGCTGGGTCTCTTCCGTTTGGTAGAAGACCATATCTTTCAACTGAGCCGAAAGAGTGCCTGTGTTGGCATGGAATTTTCCATACCCCTCATAGGTTGCTATTCAATGTTCTCGGGGCCTTCTGAGTGGACTGAAGAATCATACGCAGAAGAGATTAGAGTGTTAGGCGCATGCTGGGAGACGATCATATATTTGCACATGTCCCTAATCATGAATCCAGCCGTTTTGCTGCTCCTTTCTGCTCTCAAGGCTTGGATATTCATGCCTTTTGTTGCTTTGACACTGGGAATATGCTTCTCAATATATAAATTTTTGCCCGAGAGAGACTTTGATTTTCTTTTTTATTTAAGTGGAATCTACTATAGTAAATTTTATACTAGTATTATGCACACATTATCATTACTAAAATAATTTACGCAAAAATAATACCTCACCCTAGCAGTGCTTTCAAATGGAAAAAGATGCACAAAATATGCACATGACTCATTTCTTAACTTCTTTAAGGACTAAAATCGCATATTTACTTTATTATTGTGAAAAGAACTCATCAAGTAACATTAATCTCGCTTGCATGCACATAAATTCTCTCAATATAATATTCGCAATAAGATCCGAATTTTCTATGTTATGAGATAGGAATTATCATAATATATAATTTTAAATCTGTTGTCCTTCATATTGCATGTCATACTTAAAAAGGTTA
>AWOL01S0035999.1:0-10224 GCA_000715115.1 Nicotiana otophora | reverse complement strand
GTGACAATTTTTAGATGTTTGTAACTCGTAAAAATTGCAAAACGGTTTTTCTGGAACTAAATTACATGCACAATTACCTTGCAAAACCAAGCCTAAAACCAATTCATAAAAATCCAAGCTCAAATTAGAGCCGGACTCTATCCAAAATTTGAAAACAACAATCGAGACTCAAGAAAATCCATCTCCGAGGATAATACTGTTAGTGGGCTGAAATAATCTAATTGGACGCATAAACTATTCGTTTTGGGCTTATTTGGGCTACTATTCAAGAGTAAAATGCTAAACTGGGCAAAGAGCAAGGTGGAGAGTTCTTGGAGGGAAAGATGCCGAAGGTCTATTGGAAAACAGTCTCTCTATCCCATGGTAGGGGTAAGGTCTGCGTACACACTACCCTTCCCAGACCCCACTAGTGGGATTATACTGGGTTGTTGTTGTTGTTGTTGATTAAGGCAGCAATAGCTTCAAAATTTTAAACAACTTTTAAATTTTTTGAAAAGAGAAATATTTTCTCAATCAAACTACTGAAAAACTTTTCCTTTTTGGCGTTTCATTAAAAAGCATTTCTTTTTTTGTTGTAAAACTATGGAAACATAAAAAAATTGAGATACTTTTTATTTAATTTTATTTATTTTTGCAAAAGCTCTTCTTTGAAATTTGAAGAAAATGCCACCTGAAAAACAGCGGACGCAAGTGGAACTAAATAAGGTACATGTACACCACCAAATTCACAAGTTCTGAAACGTCACACAAATTCCAGTTTCCACACAACAGTAATGAAAAGCACAAATGGATTCATGTTTGTGTAACCATGATTAAGGTGGGAAGGTCCAACTCGGCCTGTGTACATAGAGTAAATAACTGCACATCCTGCTGCCAATCTAACATATGCCTAAGCAACAATAAAAATTGAAAAGTGGTTTAAAGAAAAAGAGTACAAGGTCTTCTTGCCTTTGATCATCTTTCAGACAGCAGGATCTTCAAGTGACGCAGTAGAAAGATTGGTTATGCGAGGATATACTGCTTTTTCATCAAGCTGGTTCTGTGCCCATATCAACATTTTCAATAGGCTTGGAAGCTTTGGATCTGTTGTTTTAATCAAGATGAATCACAAAAAGAGCATTTAATGTCAAGAGCATCTTTAAGTAAATGTTCAAATTAAGCTATAACAATAATTAGCGCTCTCCCTTACAGAACTGTGTGGAGACCTATATCGATAGTGATTTTTATTGGAAATGGGACTAACCTTTTTCATGACTTTGGCTGGTGAGAATTGCCGCATTTACCTCACTTGCGGTCTTTAGACGCTGTGATACATCTAGAAGCGCTCCAACCGGGCAGTTAGAAACATCTTCAAAAGCCAGTAATGCAACAGTCTTCTCCAGTTCTTCTAAGAAGGCTTGCTGTAGAGTTATTGAAATTTAGTTAAATAGCAAAACCATGGAAACACTCCCCAGTTAATAGGTTTTAATGTCCAGTATATATGAAGTTCAGCCAGATAAGATTTGAGACGCAGATGTTATATGAAATTAAACAGTGAGTTAGATTGAACACTTGCTTTTCTTCTTCGATAATATAGATCGAGTGAAGATGTATGTAGCCTTGGAAAAAAGAAACTTACAGATATTAAAAAAATAGTATTCTAAAGACGAATAGTTACATTTTCTTCTCCCCTTGGAGCCAGTTCCTCTTGAGCGAACTCCAGAGCTTCTTCGACCTTTCCATTCCTTATCAACTCTATCAGCCTTTGCTGTTGGAGATGGAAAAAGAGTTGTGGATTTGTATCTAATATCTGCATTCAAGAAGGTAAACATAAGATACAATCAACTCAAACTATCTAAAAATCAGCACTCATTGCGACGTAGCTTCTAAGAATCAAGATTTTCTAGAGTGTTAAGCACAAGTTAGAAGATTATCTCTTAAATTTGAGAGAAAAAAAGAAAAAAAGAATGAGGGCCTGGAACCCATTGCCATGCATAATAGCACAGGTTAGAAGATTCATCCAAGTAACAAAATAGATCATGGTCTTTTTTGGTCTCATCTAAGACAACAAATTATAAACTCGTTTCCATGTCATCAACCACCCCGAAGTTTGGATGCAAACATTTTATATATATAAATAGGGAGGGTTCAAATCAGAGGCGGATCCAGAACTTAAACTCTATGGGTTCTTAGTATTGAACTCAATATATACTGAAAGTTATGGGTTCATATTCACAATTTATTTCAATTTCAGTGAATTTTTGCATATAAACTTGTACTCCGCGTCAAAAGTCAAATTAGAAAATCATTACAAAATCAGATTAGAAAATCATATATGACTACATCCGCCTCTGGTTAAAATGATCAAAGTCAGATTAGAAAATCATTTTGTGCAGTTTGCATCAGGATCTTCCGTCCTAAATTTTGTATTCCTTCAGCTCTATCCAGAAAATATTTCTTTAATCCGGAAGAGGCACAAGCTAGAGATAAAGTAGAAAAAGCAAAAAAAGAAAAAAGTCAAGGATAGCACAACGATAGAGCAAACTTCAAACAAGCATATGTTTGCTGGAGTCAAACTAACAAGATCCAAGAGTGAGCATCAAATGCCTTAATTGCTTGAGCTTCTACCTTAGCATACTAAACAAAGATGCAGTGCCTATGTGTTTTCTTATATTCTTAAGGATTTAACTGCAAATTTATCAAAGTTGCATTAAAACCACAAATCTTCCAGATGAAGAATTTTCTGACACAATATCGACCTCAGGGGGAAGAACTCTCCATTCCGTGCTATCTGCTTATATTAAAGAGCTTCTCTGTGGTCATTTCAAACAAAGACAATTTATTGTCCCCTCAGTTATATGTTCATACAAAAGCTTGCTCGAGCAGAGTCATGATAAGAAGACTCTTAAGATCCATAACCAAGCATAAAATTCTGTGACTAAAAGTTCACCTTGGAGTTTATGAAGAACTTCAGACAGAATTCAAGCTCATAAGAAGGTGATGGGACAGCTTTGTTTGGAAGTCTGTAACAAGGGCCAAGCTATCACAGAATAGAAGACTGGTTAAGAAAAATGATTAATAGAGTCCACTTACTGTTTGCACTAACTGATGGCATGTGCCAGCAACAAAGGTTACAAACTTTTCTAAGGAGTTAACGGTTCCACTGGGAAGTGAGAAACAAGGACCTCTTTTTAACTTCTGGACAGAAACATAAGTTAACAAGGACAAACACAAAGGAAAAAGGCAAATTTAAATCATAAGAACTATGAAGCCTGTTGTTCCCAAGGAGATGACCAAATGATTGATGCATGGTGTCAGTCTAGGTGGATTCGTCAAGGTGCACGCAAGAACCAGACAAAACCCATGTCCGGGGAAAAGGAGAGGGGAAAAAAGGCAAAGAGGAACTACGATAAGTGCTTGATCACATCCACTCCATGATTTAACTAATTGAATGTCAAGTTACCGAATTAGAACAAGACTTATACCTAGTGCAAATTCATTTCCCCTCTTCTACTCATTGATGAACAAATAGTTGACAGTAAAATTGAAAACACAAATGGACATTTGTCTACAGTGGCATCGAGACTCATAAATTGGATGTGCCTAATTGTTCCAGTAATCTTATTCTTTTGCTGAGTCACAGGACAAAAGTAACCTCCGCAGCTGATGCACTTTAATAATTCCTTATCATCTTCTGTTCTATTGAATTCCCTGTTTGCTGCCATTCTCTTGGAATTTCACTCTTAACACATACAGTGAACGGATCACCCGTCTATCTCTCAGAGACACACAGAGAAACATGGAAGCTTTACTATGTTTTACATAAAGAATGGATCAGCATACATAATAAGAATCAAAAAGGAAACACATGCAAACCACGAGAAACTTTAAAAAATTTCCACTAAATAGCAATTGTGTTTATAATGTGAGATGCCACGCTAGTCACATGTTCATTTTAATCAGCAGATCAATAAATGTAAAGAAATGCATTAGAAGCAGAAAGAGTAAAGGAGCAGGCATACCTCAGGATTCAAATCATTAACCTTCTCAATTGCATCCTCCACATTACCAGCCTGCACAGCCTTTTTAACAGCCATCCGGTCGGTGATGGTAGCAAGATCTATATCAGCTAATAACTCATAAGGAGAAACAAATGTTAAACGCACGCAAATAATAACTTAAATGCTGGAATAAAACATAACATGAACATCCAGAAGATGACACAAGGATACGATCCGTCCCAGATTCCATTTTGAACGTTTCTGCAGCTTCTACATAACCCTCTGTAACTAGAAAATTCATTACCAATCTATTCATATCCTCTTTTCTAATCTTTACATCATTGAGCCTTTTCTCCCAATCTTCTCTAGTGATTACTTTCTTTGACGTGGCCTGCAAAATGAAGAAAAGAAGGAAAAAGATAAAATAAATAGATTTCCTCACCTCTTAACAGAACCAAGTTCAACAACAGCAAAATTTGATCTAAATAATGATGAGGATAATTCATTAACAAGTTAAACCATATGCAGCATCCTACCATACCATAAGCAAATACAATAACTAAAAAATAAAAACAATAATAATACGCGGTTAAAACAGCAAATGACTCCAACACAAAACTCAACATAGTAGAACCTTATTACTACTTTACCAGATTCACACATTCGAAATTGGGGAAAGGTAAAATAATTTCTAAAACGAAAATTCGAAATTCGAGAGAAAATTAATAGATGAAAAGAATTACCATCGCTTCTTCAAAATAAGCTAATTGGCGAATGACAATCCAGAACAATGACATCAGTTTTCAACAATGCACCTTCATGTCCATATAAACACTTCACCTTGATATGAATTGGGGAAGAACTGAATTGGAGGCTCACTCAAATTACCAGAAATACCCTCTATTAGAACAAAAAAGAATGAAGAAATTACTAGGGGCAATAATGTTATCTTGTAATTATTATTGACTATAACAATAAATTTTGAATAATTTAATCAATATGAATATTTATAAGTTGTGAAAATATTGTAGAGATAAATTGTGTAAGATATTATGGAACATTTCGAAAAAGAAAAGAACTTCAGAGTTTAAATCGCATTAGAGGATCTATCTACTAAGGCTGTGACCTAACCGTCAAAATAAATATAAATATAATAAAAATTAAAAAGATCAAAATTTAAATCTCTTAAAGACAACATTAAGTGAATCTGGAACTCATGGAAATACAAATGAAATAAACTCTTTGTTAAGCTTTTTTCCCTAAATATAATATTTTATTACATAGAAAATTATTCATGTTTACCCTCAAAATTGGATAACAATTAAATTTATACGTGGTTTTAAGGATACGCGATCTAACTTGATACAAAACTAGAAATAACATTAATGTTGAAATAAACAATGAAAATAAATGCAAACCACACAAGTTGAACAATCTTAGCCTTAAACGTTAGTCACGCTCGAGTCAGAAATGCTTTTTTCGGTGCCGGAACAGAATGACAAAATAATGAGAACTATAAATAATAATATATTCCTTGTAATGCGTGTTACAGTATTTTAAATGAATTATCAGACCCCATTTATATAGAGGAGTCATATTCTAGGTACATTTTTATAAAAGGTAAAAATCTCTTGATTTGCTGATTACCAGTTCCTTACTAATACGTATCGAAATTCTCGCCGTAATATCCGTCTGGTCGCGGATATTTCGGTCTTCTGTTAGTTACCCTCGAGCTTGTTCGAAGCTAAGGTCGACATCGGACTCAATTTTCCTCGAAGACAGGTTTTCCGACCTCAGGTTCTAGCTCGGTGAAACTCGAGGTCGATCTTCAGTCCGTGGTCGCCATGTTCCAAACTTAATCTACCAAGTTGAATTCGAGCTCAACTTCGACAATATACAGATAGTCCCCTCGTTTTTTGGAGAATAATCGACGAGAAACAATATGAGCTTCCGATATCTCTCCTCTGTGTTCCACGTCAGAAACGACAAATTGAACGAAACGTCTCGTCAGTCACATCTTCATGGCATTAAATGCTCGTCAGCCGCTGGTCGGCCACTTACGGCTTTAAACCGTTATTTGGAAACTATAAATATACCCTTCTTCATTCATTCAAACTTTTTATATCCAAATCTTCTCTACTCTTGTTTCTTAAAAATTTTAACATTTTTCCAATATTAAATCTTTGGCTATTCTGAAATCTTTTCACAAGAACTTCATATTTGTTTTTACCATCAAACTTAATTTTTAAATTTCCTCTCTTTCCTTGACCCATCAAAGAACTGACGAAGACTTCAAAATTCGTTCCCCTAAAAGAAACTCCATCTGCCTCGCGATCGGTTGTAGAGGAAAACGTTTCATCTGCTGCTACTGAGGAACTGACACCGGAACCTCTTATGAAGATGTTCATTCCTACGGGGTGCCCAACCGGTGCCGATTTCAAGGTCGAGAAAACTTTCTCAGTACCGGGTCGGTGTGAACCGGTCTCGAGATATATATGCTCGGTCACCAACAACTTCCTCTCCAAGGTCAAGGAAGACTGCAACTGGGCTGATAAGCACGCGGTGGTTCCTTCGCCCGAGGAAGCGATTACTATCCATGTGGAGGATTTTTTTAAGTGTTTACACTTATCCCTTCACGTTGGGCCCCTTGGATCCGGTCATCGTTACCTTCTGTAAGAGGTACGAGGTGACCCTATGTCAAATTCATCCTTATTTCTGGAGGATAGTAATTCTTCTCCTCTTCTTCGTAAACAAAATCGAAAGGTGTCCTTTCACCATCGATCATCTCATGCGTCTGTACAGTCCCCGACTCTATCTAGGGGCACTAATAAAACTTGTCCGTCGGGCTAGTAAGGCTCCATTCTCGAGCATCGGCTAGGATCGGGACCGAGGATGGTTAGGCCGATTCATTCGAGTGAAGACCTCGGATTTAATCCCGGCCGAGGATATGCTATTTCCCAAGAAATGGAACATGAAACGTAAGTATAACTTTTCCTTCAAGATTTCATTTATTGCATTTTCTTTTTCTTCCCTTCTCACCGAAATTTCGTGGTGGTGCAGCTGTCGCTCGGATACCGGATGCAGTTCTTCGACTCAAGGAGTGGGTCGAGGGCATCGTGTCCCAGAAACCATATTTTGAGTGCGCGTGGCGCGATCTTTCAAAGGGCCAGTGGGAGGCCCGCTCTCACGGTAAGATTCCGCTCTCGACTGAACAACACTTATGTTTCCTCTGTGCTGTCGAGCCTTTACTTCTTTTTCTTTTCTTTGCAGGTCTTCCCAAGGACATTGCAATGAGGCCCCCATCTGGTGATAAAGATATCCTCCCCGAACCGTCTGCTTCGAGGTAGGATAAAGAGAAGAAAAGAAAACGGGCTCCAAGTTCTCCGAGCTCCGAGAAGAAAAAATCGAGGAGGAGGCTGGTGCGCAAATCCACCAAAAGTATCAGGGCTCGAGAGCTCCCATCAAACACACTCAATCAGTTAAGGGATGAGTCCGAAGAAGAAGAAGCTTTGGAACTGGTGGCCCGCGTGCGGCCGCAGTTCGAGGGACGAAAAGGCCCTGAATCGCAGAGGGGCGGCACCGAATTACCCCAAACCAGGGGGGCGGTGGAAAGGCAGTGACCGAGGCCTCGGAACTAGAGAGGGGAAAAGTCGTTTTGCCTCAAGTTAGGGAGACTGATAAGGAGGCCACGACCGGTGTTTCTAGGGCAGAGGACAATGCCCCGAAGGACGCACTTAGAGTGATAGATCTCTCTGAGTCGCATTCGTTTACCGACTCTATGATTAACGAGGCCCAAACGCTGAAAGGTCACCTTGGCAAAGGGCCCTAAGGGGTAGCAGACTTTAACAACTTCTTTGATGGCTTAGATTCTACCACCTCGGAGGACGTCACCGGGTTGGGAGACTTACCGGTACCAAAGAATAGACCGTCTTCGGGAGCCAGCGGGCCTTCTATATGTTCGAGACTAGTAAACCGGTTCCCAGCTCCGAGTGCAGATCTTGACCAGAAGCGATCGATTATCATGTCCATTCCGGAGGATGCCCGGATTCTCTCTGCCCCCGTAGGAGTTGCCAGTTATCTTCAGTGCCGGGTGACCGAAGAGGATAAAGCTAAGATAGACGAGGTGGAAGTGCCATGCCTGTTCAACGAAGCACAATGATAAGTAGGGATTTTGACCACTTATTTACTCTCTTTTACTTACGTTTTAGCTCAAAAGTGCTTAAAGGTATTCCCGAGAACTAATGAAATGTGCTTTCTTGTAGGAATATTGAAAAATGAGCTAAAGAAGTGAAAATAAACTCAAAAAGGAGTAAAATTGGACAAGAACCAAAACAAGGCAAAAAGAGCTACAGTGCGGACCGCACAATACTGTGTGCGGCCTCAAACTCTGAAGATGCACTGATAAGATTTCTTCACACAGTGCGGACCGCACAATTATTGTGCGGCCGCAGAAGACTATATTCAGAGAGACGAAGTTTGGGAGCTTGAAGATGTGCGGACTGCACTATTATTGTGCGGCCGCAGGATGCCAAAATGCGGCCGCACTCATAAATATGCGGTCCGCAAAATGAAACCCTGATCCATTCCAAGAGCAAAATTGTGGCCGTACTAAAAAATATGCGGTCCGCACAATTAGAGGAAGTGCGACCGCATCTCACTTTTGTGCGACCGCAGAAAGCCATACTTATCAGTCAGTCTCAAAGTGCGGATCGCACACAGAATTGTGCGGCCGCACAACCTTTGCAGGGGCAATTTTGTCAGATATTTTCAGCTGGGTATAAATAGATATTTTTTTATTTTTAGGTTAAGTTTTGTGCACCTGAACACTTAGAGCCGTTTTAACTTACTTTATTAGGCAACTTTGTACTACTTTAGCATTTAAACATTAGATTTTCTTCCCTTAATCAATTATTATGCATTTTATCTTAGTTTCTTCTTTAATTTCTTCATTATCCATGAGTAGCTAAACCCTTAGCTAGGGTTGTCACCCAACCCTAGTATGGGTACTTAATGGGTGATTGATTTAGGGCTTATTTGTGATTGGGTATATGAATTTTAGCCTAGTTCTTGCTTGAATTTGAAAATTGATGGTTGCAAATATTGATTCATGCCTAATTGACTTAGTCTATACTTGAGAAAGTGAGACTAAGTCTAGGAAAACTTGGCTAACAAGAAATTGGGGTGAACTCAAGAAATTGATAGTCCCAATTAAAGGGTCGAATCTAGAGATAGTAAGACCCGACTTGAGCATTTATCACATGTTTCGTGAGATACCCATTTGGACTTGAGAAAGCCGAATTGGGCAAAATCACTCAAACTACCGAGATGTATAGAGTGAGTAATTACGTGTGATTGCTATATTGTATCATGATCAACTAAGCATGCCCTAAAGCTATAAATCTGTTAGGTAACCAACTAGGCGGAAGTCGCAACCCTAGATCTTTTATAACTTGAAAAACAACCAAAACCCAAAAAAAAACATTGTCTCTTAGCTTTACAACTACAAGCATTAGCATAAAAGTAGAAGTAGAAACAACATTTGAAAATATGGAAGTGTAATCTTAGGCATGTCATACATTCACACTAGGTATGTACCTAATCCCACATCAAGCTCCCTGTGGAATCGACCCCGACTCGCGTTGGATTTTTATTATTGCATCGACTGCCTCGCAACCTAAATTAGTGGTGTGAGTTTGGGCGATATCAATTTTTGGCACCGTTGCCGGGGATGCAAAATGAATTTAGCTATATATCTAGGTTTGTGTGTGATTTGTCTTCTTTTCCTTCCGAGTCACTAATTTTGTTTTTGAATTGATCATGGGTACAAGAATGGATCTCAACAATGAGCCTCTCGGGAATTTGCCATTGGGGGAGGAAGTGGACGATGATCAAGTTGATGAGGTTTATCCCGAACCTTAAGAAAATAGGCGAGGCCGACCGCCTCACGACAACCTCCCAACCCTCCCCCACCTCCACTAAGAATGATTGCACATCGGGTGTTGCCGAACGAGTGTTATGCAAGTGCCATAGTCTCGCCCCGCATTANCACATCAAGCTCCCTGTGGAATCGACCCCGACTCGCGTTGGATTTTTATTATTGCATCGACTGCCTCGCAACCTAAATTAGTGGTGTGAGTTTGGGCGATATCAATTTTTGGCACCGTTGCCGGGGATGCAAAATGAATTTAGCTATATATCTAGGTTTGTGTGTGATTTGTCTTCTTTTCCTTCCGAGTCACTAATT
>AWOL01S0035997.1:3200-21668 GCA_000715115.1 Nicotiana otophora | reverse complement strand
ATTATCTCGTGATCCTCGGGGTTGAGGTCGGAGTCGGACTCATCACCAATAAATTCAACCCACTCATCATCTTGATCGGCATATATTTTGTATTTCCCCTTGTCAGCGGGAGAAGCTTTCTAAGCTAGCTCGGAGGATGAAGCCTCCCCGCACCCGGGATGTACATGACCATCGTTATAGGCATTCACAATGGCCTCATCCTCTTCGGGTCGCAAATAATTAGCAAGTCCAGCTTCTTCTAACCTTGGCACCTCTGAGGCTACCCCAACGCCTCCCTCAATAAAAGTCATCGCGGTGTCTTTCACCACAACCTCATCCCCAAATAAGTCGATCGCCGCTGGCACACTAGCTCCCACGTCTATGGCCTTCCTCTTCCGGGGCCTCAGGTCCTCTCCATGTAGAGAAATCTCCTCATCCTCAACATGGAAGGGAGCCAAGGGATGAGCGTATGCATCAGTCGAAATAAAGGCAGGCGTAGAGGAAGCAGCACCCCTCCTTCTCCTAAAGGAAGGCGTCGGTCAGGTTCCTTTTAGCAACCTCCTTGACCGAGCCTAGAAAAGAGTATAAAGATGAGAACAACAAAATTAACGAGTGTAGACACAATGCTATGTAGAAACGACATACCGACATTACCTTTCGTAGGGAGACCCAGTTTGTACCAATGCTAGAAGCTCAACCAATCTTGAATCCGTATAGTGCAGGGAAGCACCTGACTGACCCAGTCAGCAAGGTGCGCCACCAAGTGAAGATGCTGAGCAGTGGCTACAACACAAAAAGAAATGACTCACAAGATCAAATTCTATGATTACGTGAAAGAATGAAGATAAGTACAAATACTTACGAGCACTGTTCCAAGCTTCTGGGAAATCCACGATGTCTTCCATGATTGATTCGGTCTTAATAAAAACAAGTCGAGCCAGAATTGTCAACTACATTTGTCGTCCATCTTAATGACCTGGGACTTGCTTCCGTGATGCCGAATATTCAATAGCGTACCCTGATAAAAGTTGGGCATGAACAGGTGCACCAAATGATGTAGAGTGATCTCGACATCAGCCAGCTCAGCAAACTTGGACAACATCTTGATCACCTTGTACACCAAGGGAGCCAGCTGAGCTGGATAAACCTGGTAATATCGGCAAAATTTCTCCACCAAAGGGGGAAGAGGAAATGAATAGCTAACGGTGAAAGGGTAGACAAAAAGAGCACAGTACCCTGGGCAGTGAGTGTACACTTCATCATCATTGGCAGGTACGAGCTCCACTTGATTAGGAAGGCCATACTTAGCTTTGAACTCCGCCAAACGCTTGGTCGTTAGAGATGATCGAAAAACCTCAGCCATCACCTCCGTCTATTGTTGTATGTCCGATTTTACGTCGGGGTTGCGAGGGATAATATCTTCTACCGAGGGAAGAGCCTCTACTTCAACGGTGGAGGTGGTGTCTCCTCCGCAAACGGAAGCCACAATAACCAATGAGGTATCCAGAATATCCTCATTCATACCAGAAATCTCTCCACCGCAAGCATCTGAAGGCAAGTTAGACATAATCGAAAAGTTTGGGAAATTTTAGGAAGGTAAAGAGTTGAGAAAATGGGAGGAAACTTTAGAGGATGATAAGCAAGATAATTTAACTCAAGGAAATCAAAGTCAAATCTAGCAGCAGTTGTGATGATAAAACTCGAATAACGACGATCATCCCTCTCTTTATAGAGGAGGAACCTCGAATTTGAAATGGATTATCATAATGGCAGCCGAAATCGAAATGACAGAACCAATCCAAAAGTCGCGCGTGTCCTGACGCGACGTATCGAGAACGTCCATCATCATGACGAATGACATCACATCCTATCCGTTTCAGGCTCTCCCCAGAGGTCACCCAGAAAAATTAAGAGTTTGAAATATGTGACTCTCAAAATACCACATCATCTGCCTCTTATGACGACCGTGGCCACTATTATCCACTTAAAAATCCCGTCCACGAGGACGACCTCGACAAGAGGAGGGACTAACTGTATGGGCAATAACTTTATTTAAGGAGTTTGACCCGGACAATAGAGATAAAGCCTTTGAAGGATGTGACATGTCAACCTGAACCCAGAAAGGTCGAGGTCAGATGAGGAAGATAAATCGTTGCTGAGGTCGAGGTGGTCTAATAGAAAACGAGGACGCCGATGAGCATCCGCTTTCAATATGAAGTGATGACTAGTTTTAAGATTTAGGTCCTTAGAGAATATTCTGATAAATATTCCTTTATGTTGTACTATCTAGGGTTTTGAGGCCCATGTATCCTTATAAATAGAAAGACATGTAGTTGAAAAAGGGGATCAGACCTTTTTGTAAAGAATATCACCAACAATCTCTGTGCAAGATTCTCTCTTTATTAAATAGAAATAAAGCATCACTTTACACTTTTTTTATTTTTTCCTTCTCTCTCGATCCAAGAAGAATCGAAATATTCAACTACTTATCACCATCCATCATTGTCAGAAAGCATATTGGAAAATCTCACCCTTGTCGGGTGAACTTTATCTCATTTATTATTTAAAAGTCATTTACTATTATTTATTGCGATCATTTATATTTATAAACTTTTATTGCTCCATCATGGTTCAAAGATAATATTGTCTGATACTACACATTAAATATTCTCCCTAAAAGTACTAGATCTGCATTAGAATATTGATATTGACTATGATTAACCTTATATTCCTATAAATCTAATTATATAAAAACCTAAATCTAATTTTTAGGTCATACGGTTACGTATTCTCCAAAGGAAGAAGATAAAACCTTATCAAAATTCCCTAATATTTATATTCTCATAATTTTAGGATATTAGTTGGATGTTAAATGGATCCTCATCAAATTTTCCTTGAGTATTCTGCAGTTGTATTCTGAAATTACCAATCCTTCTCTCCGGTGAAGATATCTCCTTGTTCATATGTTTCTTTAGCCTCCGCAGCTTTAGTCAAATTGAGTACATGGTATGCCTTCATACATGTTGACTCCACACTTCATGAACAACTCCCTCAAACTCCTTGTGATTCAATAACACTTTATAGTTTGAAAGGTTTTTGAAGGTAAGATTTGACTATTTTTGTGCTAGTGATGATAAGAGAGTAATTAGAGACTCCGGGCTTTTCAAAAATAGCTTCTAAACTACTATAATGTGTAAGCTTAGAAGTATTCCCAAAAGCCAGTCAATGTTACTATAAATTTTGTTCTATGCATCCCTTTTATTATACCAGGGCCATTGGTAGCCTTTTCAGTTCAATTGACCCAAGCCAATGTCATTTATGCATCTTTGAAAGTCCACAAGTTCAGTTTGATGCGCAAGTTGCCCATTAATTCGATCGTTACAAACAACACATTGTTGAAATCCCCCATGACCAACCAAGCTTCATGCATAGTACTTTGTATTTGTATTAGTTGTTACCAGAGATCCCTTCTTTTAGTTATATTATTTTTCCCATACACAGATATTATGTAGCATGAAAATTGTGATCACATATCTTTCACCTTGCAGTGCACCAATTGAGTAGTGACCAACAATATGTGGACCTGAACTAAGTGTTCCTTCCAAAAGATCCAGATCCTCTCATTGTCATTTATAGCTTCATTTGAATATATTTTCCAATCTTTACAGAACTTTCCTCAAACTTTGCTAACACTCATAGGATTTATCTTCGTCTCAAGGCAGCCTAGTACAGTAATATTATGTTTCAGCAGAAAGGCCTTGAATTCTTTCTGCTTAAAGGGATTATTCATCCCTCTTATATTCCAGGAACTTATTATCATGGTGAATTTTCCTCATTGAGGCTAATCTCTTCAGTCACCTTGTCAGTGTTGCTATCATCTTGAATTCTCAATTGATTATATCTATGTTTCTTCAGCAGACTCTCTAAGTTGGTATCTGTTAGAGTTCTTTTCTGGTGTATTTGTCCTTGTGACTTCATCACTTGCTTCCCTCTATTACTTTGTTGTGAAAATACTGTTGTCGATGGTTCCTCCTCTATCAGAGCAATTTGCTCAGTAGCAACTTGAGTAGCATGTTACTTTTGTGGTTGCTCAGTAGTAATGTAAGTACCCTTTTTTACATTTGTAGTTTCTCAGTAGCAGGCTTCACTTTTCACTAGGCTGCATGTTGTTTTCTATTTTGTTGCATAACTGTTTTCACCTACTTCTACTTTGTGTTATATATCACCGAGTTATCTCTAGCATCAGAAGTGTGTTGTCTTTGTACAATTATCTGTATGCTACCCTATCTGGAAACATCCCTCACAAAATGAAGGTTTCCACTCATATTCCAGACATTATTCTCTATATGTTCCATCTGCCTCTTCAATGAATATTTTATCAGGTAGCTCCTGGGATATGTCCATTTCTACAAGCATCCGCGCATAAAAAATCCTATCCCCCTGCGCTGTAAGTTTATCTGAGCATATAGGTTTTCCTAGATAGCTGGTTATGCATCCCAGATTCTCCTTCGTCCAATATTGATTTGGAAGCCCTTGGAATATTACCCAAATTGGCACAGTTCGAGTCATTTCCTTACTCATCTAGAAGTCAGGTTCCCATTGCTTTAAGATCATGGGTCTATTTTGGTACGTATAGGGACCTTGTTGAGTAATTCTATTTTTATCTTCCTCTGAGTTAAATCAAAAAATAAAATACCCATCAACGTGCAGGAATACTTGTGGTCTAGTGATGAAGTTCCACACATCATACACAAATTTGAGCATTTCTTTGAAAGGGGGAGTTCCACCCAGAACATACCCAATTAACGCTACCTTCTATTTTTGGGTTTGCTCTACCACTTCAACCTGGTTCAGCCTAACAATCTACATCTATTCCTTCATTATTGGTGGATAATACTCTAATTGAATCCCATGTTGCTAAGATCGATTTTCTTGAACCACATCAGCTAGTGTAGGCTCTGGTCGACTAGGGTTTGCTCACTGCATCGAGAAAGTTAATTTCCTTGCTGCTGTATTGGCATCTAGTTCTGCTGGCCTAAGAATTTCTGTATCAGCATATTTTGAAGCTTGCATTACAGTTGGTGCACTCCCCATTCCAGTCATCCAGTGGACCGATTGTATCTGACCTAGCGCTTGTGGTACCCCCAGATTTCGGTGTAACCATTCTATTTCTTTCATCCGTCTCCGATAGTGTAAGCAGTGCATTTACCTGTGATTTTCGTTGGGCCATTGCTTTGTGCGTACATTAGCTAACCCTACTTAACGTACGCCTTCAGATAATGTCTTGTTAGGTACAACTAGTGGTCCATTACACTCATGCTTAAATAGTGGATGGGCCTGAGAAAATACATAAACATCCTTTTTGTAAATAAAAAATAATGGGCCAATTCTTATATGGGTAACAACTCCTAGCTAATATGGGCTTACGAGCTAGATCTTCACTTTTACAGAGGCCGATTTGGTCTTTGTTTGAAGAACTAACCCAAAAAGCTGTTCACTCAACCACTTAAACTAAAAATAGCTGGAGAATGTATAATATATGTAGGATTCATGCATAATATATTTTCTAATGGTTTCTAAGTTTGATACGGGGCATATCCAATAGTGTATCTACGAGATAACACGTCTAGAAATTACCTATGTAAGTGTAAAGTGTAAGCCGCTTCAAGAAGAATTCGCTAAGGTCGGTTCTCTATGCACTTATGAACCAAGTGGTGTTCAGGGCTGAAACGAACACAACAATGAGAACTAAAGACGGTTAAGGATTGATTATATGACTTATGGTTGTCTAGGTATACACCAAAGCTCGATGGTTCAAAGATATCAAATCTACTGATTGACCGAGTATATCCGACATAAGTTCACTACAGAAAGTTCAAAGGAAAACTTAATTATCCAGGTGTGATTAATCCTTACTTGCGAATCACATAATATTTTATGCATGTTTTCATCATATAATCTCAAACTTCCTCATTGTGGGCAAGATTATAGTGTTGAATCTTTTTCCAGTAGTTGTTCTTGCAGTTGCAGTAGTAGCTGTTTTATCATCGAACTAATGGACGGACCGTAATATAGTTTCCCTTTTTAGTTTGCCTTTTTCAATATGTGATATGTGGGGATGAAGCTCCGAAGTAGGAGCTACCCTTCAAACATGGGCAGAACTTTACTCTTTTTTACTGAATCTGTATTCCCTAAGGAGGCCTGGTCAATCATATGATTTTGTCTGGTTGAAAGTAGTTAACCAGCTTCTTACACTTGGATCTACACATTAACAGAGCTAACCCATGTCCAGTGCCTGCTAAGGGGGCTTCAATCCTTCCCTATTCATGTGGGGGATTGTTGGATTTTTTTTTCTAAAGGGTGTGAATGGGAAATGGAAGAGACACCTCTTGGGTTGCACCTCTATAATTTAGAGGCTTGGCCTCCTTTCTCAAGATGGAAAATCTGAAAACTTCTCTCCTTTTTTCTACATTATTGCATTATTTTTCCAAATAAATAAAGTGTCAAGTGTGATTTGCTTCGTTTGTTGAGTTCACTGAAGTTATGTAATTTTGATTGCCAGTATTACAGAATAATTTTTTCTTTCTATCCTAGGAGAAAGTAATCTATAAACTTAGGCAACAGTGAGGGGATTAAATTCCTTAAGGACACACAAGCAACTTATGGTCTTAGAATTATTTTACGATTTCTTTATTGAACTAACATTTTTTTCCTTTGATTTTCTGATTTCCAACACAATTTACTAACAATCTTAAGGAATTTAGTGTATCTTCTAGTTGCAGTTTTCAAGCCTGTGTAACGCAATGTTGGTGCGCTGTTATTGGAGAATGAATTTAAAAGGCATATTTGAAATTTGATCGTAGACTCACTGGTTGATTACATTCCAATAACTAGAACACAAGGAAGTCAAGTAAAATTTTCCAAGCATAATTGATGTCGAGGGACATGTTAGGGAAGGAAATTAAAAATTACATTCCTCACTTATCTTTTATTTAATCATTTCTTATCAATCCAAAGTTGATTTGCAATCATTGTAGGGGGAATGCACTAGATAAATTTTATGTAAGCCACCAACTATCAGTTTGGTGGTTTGCCATCCCCGTGAAGTTGTTGGTTATAGAGGCATAGAGACTGAGCAACACGAACATACTCCAACAGGGCTATTTATTTCATTAATTGAGAAAGAAAGAGAAAAGCAAATGACTTTGGTGATTTTAATCTTTGCAAAGTTATGCAGAAGTCAAAGAAAGATTTTACAACTGAAAATGAATATAAGAGTGAAAAATTATCCATTTGCTGATGACATTGAAACCGAGTAGATGCTACAAGATTTGTGTCCTTTTACCGTTGTAAAGTTTGTAAAATATTTTTTGCAAATTGAAAATCGATGTAAAAATTGCGGAGCATCGCGGTATTGATGTCTTGATCACTTTGGAAAGGCAACAACGGGGTTTAAGATATTCATACTTTACAAATGAATTGATTTACGATCATTGTTCTCTCACTGAATCATGTGGCTGACACGATTTGCGTGTGAATTGGGTTTGATATGATGTGATATAAGTTCAATAATCAAAATCCACGTTTGACTTCATTCAAGATAATCAGTAAGTTGCAATAAAATCGGGTTCTATTTCTTTGCTCTACTCACTTTTTCTACCCTTTAGTGATTTATGAAATTTTATTTCTAAAATGTTAGGGTAGATATTAATTATGTGATGATTTCAAAAATTTATTTGCATGATATGATGATTAGGAATAACATGTGGTTAAAGAATAAGTTTGTTATTCTATTTACCAAATGGATTCGGTTTTTTGATATACAATTTGGTAGCATGCATGAAATTATGTGACATTATTTACAAGATTATAAGACACACACTAATACTTGAAAAATATTCTTCAGATCATGAATATAATATCTAAAGATGTACATATATTTGTCTGATTAGAGTAAGAGACCAAATTGTTTAAGTGTTATAATTGGTTAGTTGGGAAGCCATTTGAAAAGGAAAATAACAAATTGTGATTTTCTATTCCCTTTTTAGAGACTAAAATCTTCGTGATTTTCTACTCCCATTTGGAGACCAAAATCTTCGTGATTTCTACTCTTGATTTGAGATTAAAATCTGCGTAATTTGCTACTCGATATTTGAGATTAAAATCGTCATGACGTTCTATTTATTTTTTAGAGATTAAAGTTTAAGTGACTTTTTACTCATTTCGGAGATTAAAATCTAAGAGATTTTCTATTCCGACTTTGTATTCGGTTTGAAGATTAAAAACTTTACTTTTTGTTAAGTCTAATTATGTCATATATTATTTGGTTTGAAGATTAAAAAGTTCACAGTTTATTTATTCTAGTTGTGTTAGATTGGTTTGAAGATTAAAAATTTCACCATTTATTAATTCTGACTGCGTCATGACACAACAACAGTTCATGTGATTAGCTCTACAAAGAAATAGCGATGACGAATATGAATCTTTTGACGAACCATATTTGGAATATGGCGTTATTCACCAAGCAACTGCCCCTACTCACCTCAATCTAGTGGAATTGCGGAAAGAAAAAATAGAATGTTAAATGAGATGATGAATACTTTGTTAATAAGTTCTTGTTTACTCCAGAACTTGTGAGGGGAAGCTATTCTTACGGTTAACTGAATACTTAACCGAGTACCCCATAGCAAAACACAATCCATTCCATATGAAAAATGGAAATGAAGGAAACTCGACTTAAAATATTTTAAAGTGTGAGGGTGTTTGGCTAAAGTGCAAGCTCCTACACCCAAAAGGGTAAGGATTGGACCAAAAACTGTTGATTGTGTTTTCATAGGATATGCAACAAATAGTAAGGCATATCATTTTCTAGTTCATAAATCAGAAAATCCCGACATTCATATTAATACGGTAATCGAATCAGATAATGCTGAATTCTTTGAGAATATTTATCTGTATAAAAATGAATATGAGTCGTCTAGTGAAACATCTATGTGACCTCGAGAAGAAGTAAAGGAAAGTACGTTTAATGAGAAAAATCCAAGACATAGTAAACGTCAAAGGACAACTACTTCCTTTGGACTAGATTTTCTGACATTCTTATTAGAAAATGAGCCTCGAATATTTAAAGAAGCAATGTCTTCTTCGGAAGCACAATATTAAAAAGAGGTGGTCAATAGTGAAATAGAATTCATATTGAACAATCATACTTGGGAATTGGTTGATCTTCCTCATGGTAACAAACTGTTAGGTTCTAAATAGATTTTTTAAAGGAAAATAAAAGATGATGTGTTTATATGTTTTTCTATGGACATGACCATTCATGAATGGATGTATTAATACATTGGTTTATAATGTGGTGAACTAACTGATGAAAATGATAACAATTCGTAGCAAGTTGAATTTGTTTTATGAATGAAAATGCTGCGATTTGCACATTATATAGACATGTATTGCAGTTTGGAATAAGAATAAATAGCATACAAATGCTAGAAAAAGGCAGAGTGATTGTGAAATGTATTATATATTAAAAGGTTGTGGCCACAACTTATGCCAATCATTCCAGCTGATGTTATAATATAATATTGCTACATTAAGTGTAGTAAATAATCTGATATGCAATAGAAAGTCGAAACGTATTGGTCTATGACATAAGGAAGTTCGCATTGAACTGTCATGACAAGAAATAAGTCTTGAGATATTTGAAATAAATTTAGAGGCTTGGCCTTATTTTCAAGATGGAAAATATAAAAACTTCTCCCCTCTTTTCTATATTGTTGCATTATTTTTCCAAATAAATAAAGTGTCAAGTATGATTTGCTCCGTTTGTTGAGTTCACAGAAGTTGTGTAATTTTGATTGTTGGTATTAAAGAATAGTTTTTTCGTTCTATCCTGGGAGGAAGTAATTCATAACCTTTGGAAATATTGAAGGTATTAAATTGCTTAAGGACACACAAGCAACTTGTGGGCTCGAAATTAGTTTACAATTTGCTTATCGAACTAACGTTTCTTTTTCATCTAATTTTCTAATTTTGAACACAACTTACTAACAATACCATCTAGAACTCAGAACCGGAACAAGAAGAGTCGGTAGTATTAGGACGGGCCGGAAGACCCCTTTTGGTAGTTGACTTAGCTCACGAGCCTTATCGATCTCGGCATCAAAGTCAATAACACCAGCTTTGGCCTTTTCCAAGGTTTTTATCCTCATGCTATACATAGTATATGTTTTTTCAACAATGGGGGAAGCCGCTCGGAGCTGGAGTACTTCTTTAAGTCGGTCGACCTCGGCCTAAAGGTTATTCCGTGCAGATCTGGTGGCCCGGAGGCTGACATCAAGTTCGCGGACAGTGGAGCTGTAAACCCTATTGTGCTCGATGGTCCTCTTATGCTTCTCTTCCAATCGGGGGCAGCATAATTTTGCCCAGCCTCCCATGAACTGGGGACTGGGAAAGAGGGACATCATCCTCTCGAGCAACTACAGTCAGTGCAGATGATGTAACAGTTGCTCGTGGCGAAGGCAGAGTTGGTGAAGAAGGAGATGAAGCTGATGGCAAAAGAGGCAGGCAAATGCAGTGCTGGTTGTTAGTTGCTCATCAACCGAAGATGAAAGGGACCCGGTACTACCGGGCACAGCGATTGGGACTCAAAAACTGGAGTTGGCATTTTCCACCATATCATACTCCCCCCAGAGCACCGAGGCATCATCCTCGGTTGGTGTAACTAACTCAATAGATTGAGCATTCTGTTGAGCTAAGGAAGATCGTTGTCTTCTATGTAGAGAAGCCTCCTCCTCACTGGCTTCTCCATCATTGTCGATCACCATGGTGTCTATGGCTGGCTCGGGCGCGAGGCTCATCACCACAACTTCCAAAGACGACTCGGGTGCGACATTCTATGCCTTTTTATTTTTTCGCCGACCGCGGAGGAACATCTTCTTTTTGGTTGATTGTTCTTCAGACGAGGACTCCGAGAAAAAGCACTTGCACCAGAAGCAAGTCCTGAGACACCTGTTCGGGTAAAAGCCTCTTGCAGTAGCCTCGCCGCATCAGCACGCCAAAACGTCCTACTCGGGGACGGCAACTGAGCCCTGAGGTAGACCTGAATTCAATAGGAGAGAAAGGTTAATCGAGTTCCTTATATAAAAGGTAAAAACAAGATGAGTTCGACTTACCATAATTTTTGGCCTTTCACCCATATTTAAGGGCCAGTTCTTTCCATGTGTGGGTCTAGGGCGTAGTAAAGTCCAAAATTTTCTGGACCTACTGGTCCAAGCCTTCGACCCTAGGTGGTACCCACCGAGTTGTTGAAATAAGAAAAAGAAGAAGGGTCAAGAACGATATGTGGGATATTTAATAGAAGAAAAGACAAATAGTGAATTTACGAGTGGGGTTCTATAATTTCGGAAAGGATGAAGCCATGGACGGTATGTTCTCACTGGTGGCAACTGCAATGAACTGTTATATCTATCCATGTTCGTTGTCATCATCCATGCTGGATAGTAGAGCATGGTGGCCACGTTTGCTGAAATTTATCATTCCTCCGCGAAAAATCTTGGGGAATAAAAATTCATTAAATGAGCCAAGGTTAGCTCTATTCCCGTCTCCTGGCATAGACGTTGAAGACAAGCAATTGTCCTCCACACAAAAGGACTTACCTGTACCAGGCATACATGGTAACAGATGCAGAACTCTGCGATAAAAGAGTCAAGCTCCCCGATCAAAGAAAATGACCCCATTATTAAGGAATACATATAAAAATACGTAAACCCTTCTTGGGTAAGATTATCCGCTCCGCCAAGTCAGGAGCGATGATGTTTAAATCAAGACAATGGTAGTCTTCCTTCATAGCAGGGATGCTGGAAGGACGAATAGAAGAAGGATACATGCCAACAACCCACGTGCGACGATTAGCGGTAGGGTACTTCTCTTCGAAGTCCTTAGTTGTGACAAGACTCCTTGGGGTGATGGTGCTCACCATAGGAGGATCAGCGTCATCAGCTTTACCTTTGTTCTTTGAGGAACTAAGGTTTCTGAAAGAAGAGGCCATTGTTATTAGAAGAGAGGAAAGGTTTTTTACTAAAGAAGAAGATTTGGAAAAGTTTAAGACAAGTATGAGTCTAGCAAAGAGAGTTCGAGAGAGTTTGGAAAGTTATGAATTGTACATGGAGGAGTTTGATGCATATAAGTAAAGGAATAGGCGGCTAAAATCGTGGACATAATTACATCGATAACCGGAAAAAGTGGTGCTGAATCGTGGGATGACGCGTGTTCGGGGCATTAAATACGGAGGGACCTGCGTCTAATCAACCGCCAGAAACTTTTCAGAGGGGGTCAGAACATTTTCCTCCAAAAAGGTATTTCTACAACTTCTGGGTGACACAAAGTTATGCCACCGAAAAGCAGGGGGACTATCTGTATAGGGTAAGATATGTTCATGTTGAATGATCGCATGAGAAAACAACACGTGCAGCCGAAGCCAGAAGACAGCCGCGTCCAAAGGCAACGATCTCATATGTTACCGGAGAGAATGATATTTATAAAGAGGAGATAAATGCCTGCCCCCCCCCATTCAATGAAGAATATTCCATATAATTAAGTATTTGATCTGTTACAGAGAATATGGCATTCACTGCCTACCGTTACACATTCTTCAATGGCCCTCATAATTGTCATTAAAGATGGGTTTGATCCTAGGATCTTGTTCCCTAGGTGCAACTATAAATAGTGAGCTTTATTATTATTGTAAAGGACATGAATTTTCTGACTAACATACGCTACACTTTGTTTATAGCTCAATATAACTTTATCTTCTTGTTCATTTATATCGTTACTATTGTCCCCGGAAGCCCTGCTCCCGGAATCACGATTATTATTGTTTTATATCAATATCAAGGCTAAGTCTTACTTTTTTATCTAATATATTTATCATCTTGGGATCAAATTAATTTACTTGTCTATAAATCACGTATAAATTCAACTATACTATTTTACGGGTAAATAGTTTGGCGCCTACTATGGGGCTTAGACAGTTGTGTAATTGAGTTGATCTTTGCATCTATTATTAACTCGTTTGATTATTTGTTCTTAGGAAAAAATCATAGAAAATGGCAGATATCGATGTCAACATCACACACAACGTTGAGGTCCAAGGAAATCAGCCTCGGCACGAGGATTCAATCAGTGATACCGGCAACGAGGGGAATGAGGCCACGCCAGTCCACAACGGAAGATATCTATGACATGTTCGTGAGGCGACTCCTGACGATGCTGAAGACGAACACGTCGTTGAAATAGTAAGGATCATGAAGGATCAACAAGAGGCCATTATAGGCCATATCACACGACAGGATCCAGTCACAACAACGAGAGTGAACCCTTTAAAAAAATCGAACTCATGTGATTTATGAGGGAAATAAACGCACGAATGGATCAAATTCTGGGCACACACAATTGTCATTCAAACTAAGCGCGACACTAAAATTGATCCCGAAGAGGTTTCAAATGCCAGACGTGCTGAAGTATGATGGGAATTCAGATCTTCAGGAGCACATCATCACCTATACAATGACGGTGAAGGGGAATGATTTAGCTTACCACGATATTGAGTCAGTCTTACTGAAGAAATTAGGGAAGGCTCTAACAAAGGGAGCTCTGACATGGTATTCGCTTTTGCCCGAGCACTCCATAGACTCCTTTGAGATGCTCGCAGACTCTTTCATCAAGGCCCATGCCAGGGCCAGAAAGGTACAGGCACGAAAGGATGACATATTCAGGATTGCACAAGGAGAGTCTGAATTGTTGCGAGAGATTGTAACCAAATTCTAGAAGGAAACGATGTTGCAACCGCCCATACCGGACGAATGGGCAGCTGAAGCATTCACCAAAGGTCTAAATCCGAGAAGTTCCGACGTATCCCGAAATTTGAAAGAAAGTTTGCTCGAGTTCCAAGAAACAACTTGGGCAGATGTTCATAACTTGTACGAGTCAATGATAAGAATTGAGGATGATTAGCTCGGTTTCCCGGCGTTGGCCAAGGGCCGGGACAGGAGAAGAATAAAGAGAAATTAAAGGATGATTTTGACACAGATCAAGATTCTTCCTACCCCAGGCTTTCCGAATACAACTTCAATGTCAACATAGTGGAGCTAGTGTTGGCTATTGGGAACATTAAAGAAACACGGTCCCCGAAACCAATAAGATCTGATCCCAGCCAAAGGGATCCTAATTTGTGGTGCGAATACCACGAAAAAAGGGTCATCGGGCCAGGGACTGCGGTCATTTGCGCGAAGAGGTGGTGACATTGCTGCAAAATGGCCATCTCATGGAATATTTGAGTGATCGGGCTAAAAACAATTATGGCCACAATCGTGATAACACAGAGCCTTCGAAAGCAGGAGAGGATCCTCCATGTTTGACGATCAACAAGATTTTCGGGGGAACGAGATTAATGGTGTGACATTTTTGTCGGCAAAAAAGACAAAGGTGTCGGTAACCCACAACAAGAGACTCCGGGAAGTCATCAAGGACGACTTTACTTTCACGGAGGAAGATGCGGATGGACTGCTGCTACCGCATAACGACGCCCTGGTAATCTCTCTAAAGTTTTAGATTTTAAAATTAAACGTGTTCTGGTGGACCCAGGAAGCTCGGCCAATATTTTCTAGTGGAGAGTATTGGAGAAATCCAAGCTCACCGGAAGTATCATTCCAGACACAAAACTCTTTACCGAGTTCAATTTGGCAAGCGTAATAACTCGGGGAGAGATCCTGCTGCCCACGAATGTCGAGGTAGTGGACGGCGATATGGGGTACAATATCATCCTAGGTAGACTATGGTTGCACGAGATGAAGGATGTCCCATCAACATATCATCAGTTGCTGAAATTCTCGACTCCCGAGGGAATTAAACAAATAAGAAGTGACCAACTGGTAGCCAGGGAGATGAATGCAATCTCAATTTCAACAGCAAAGGGAAGGAGCATGCGGCATAGCAGTTATCGAAACCGGCGCCTGCTCCCGAACCGGGCAAATTCAGCCAGGGGAAGAGTCGTCGGAATCCTATCAGGTACCAAGATATTTCCGGTACCAGAAGAGATATATGCAACAAAATCCACGGCGAAAGAACTTGAACAAGTCGCATTGTTTGAAATGTTCTTGGCAAGGAAGTTCCACTTGGGGATAAAACTACACCCCGAGCTCAGGTTTGGATTTATTGAATTTCTTAAATTTAATGTTGATTGTTTTGCATGGTCGCATTCGGATATGACAGGTATCCCGCCAAAAGTGATCGTGCACAAATTAAGCCTGGATCCCAGCATTCCTCCGGTAAGACAGAAAAAACGTCCAATTGCTGAGGTCAGAAATCCATTCATCAAAAAAGAAGTAACATACTTGCTTAATATCGATTCAATCCAAGAGGTGAAGTATCTTAACTGGCTAGCTAACGTAGTAGTAGTTCCAAAGAAGAAGAATAAGTTTCGCATGTGCGTAGACTATAAGGATTTAAATAAGACGTGCCCAAAGGACTCGTTCCTATTACCAAACATTGATCAAATGATTAATGTAACATTCGGGCACGAGTTAATGAGTTTCCTTGATGCTTACTCCGTGTGCAACCAAATCAAGATGAACCCAGAGGATCAAGAAAAAACTTTGTTCATAACGGACTTCGGCACATATTGCTATAATGTGAAGCCCTTCGGGCTAAAGAACACCAGAGCCATATATCAGTGGATCGTGAACAAAATGTTCGAGAAACAAATATGGAAAACTAAGAAAGTTTAATAGATGATATGATGGTTAAGTCTTTGAACGCATGTGTTCATATTAAACCTTTACAAGAAACTTTTGATATCTTAAAGAAGCATAACATGAAGCTTAACCTCATAAAGTATGCGTTCGGGGTCAGCTCCGGTAAGTTCCTGGGATTCTTGGTGTCACAAAGGGGGATCGAGGTTAATCCCGGTAAAGTTAAAGCCATCAAATACATCCCAAATCAGCTGTCAAGCGTGAAGGAAGTTCAAAGGTTGACAGGGAGACTGGCCGTTTTGAGCAGATTTATTTCCTGGTCTTCAAAGAAATGCCATCATTTCTGTTCGCAGCTCAAAAAGAAGAACAACTTCGAATGGACCCTGGAGTGCCAGCAGGCTTTGAGGGATTTGAAAAGGTATTTGTCAATTTCTCTGTTACTATCAAAACCAGAGGATGACGAACAATTTTTGATCTACTTAGCGATATCGGAGGTAGCGGTAAGTGCCATTTTAGTCTGTGAGGGAGAAAGTACGCAATCTCCTATTTATTATGTTAGTAAACATTTAACGGGAGCAGAAACTGGCTACCCACATCTGGAAAAATTGGCCTTAAGTCTCGTAGTCTTTGCTCAAAAGCTTAGGCCTTATTTTCAATATCATCCGATAGTCGTGGTGACCACTTTTCCCCTACAGAATATTATTCATGAACCCGAACATTCGGGTAGGCTGGCCAAGTGGGCCGTCGAAATGAGTGAATTTGACATAGAATATAAGCCTAGGACTCGGCATAGTATTGACCTAGTACTGACCATGCTCTCGGGAGAAATCCTAAGGCAAGCCATAAGAACTATTCCTTGGACTAACAATGAAGCAGAGTATGAAGCTTTGATTGCAGGACTTGAACTGGCCTAGGGACTGGACTCCGAGGTCATAGAAATCAAATGCAACTCCTAATTGGTAGTAAATCAGGTCAACGGAATTTTCGAAGCCAAAGAGGAACGAATGTAATAGTATGTAGTGAAAGTTCAGGATTTGATCACTCTACTCAGGGAATGATCAATTACACACTTCCCGAGAGAAGAGAATGCAAAAGCGGATGCACTAACCAATCTAGGCTCGTCTACAAAAATGAAAGGATCGGACTCAAGTACGGTCGTACAGCTTATGCACTCGGTACTGGACACATATAGCTATTATGAGGTAAACGCGACCAACTTGGTCTGAGACTGGAGAAATAAGATCATTGACTATCTCAAGCACGGAAAGGTTCCTGAAGATCCCAAGGCATCTCGGGCGCTGCGCACTAAGGAAGCGCGATATAGTTTCAACGGAGGTCAATTATACGTAAGATCTTTCCAAGGCTATTTGGCCTGATGTTTGGGAGCTTCCGAAGCTAATTATGTTATGCGAGAAGTCCACGAAGGGATCTACGAAAATCACTCGGGCGCAGATTCCTTGGTGCTAAAATTAATTAGGGCAGGATACTACTGGCCCCGGATGAAATAAGATGCCCAGTCTTATGTTCAAAAATGTGATAAATGTCAACGATATGCACTGTTAGTACATCAACCAGCAAAGCCACTACACTCAGTTTTGTCACCAGGGCCATTCATGAAGCTGGGGATGGATATTATCGGACCACTACCACCGGCCCCCTGTAAGATAAGATTTCTTTTGATTGTAACTACTATTTTTCTAAGTGGGTTGAAGCAGGTCCTTGTCATAAGATTGGCAAATGAGAAGTGGTAGATTTCTTGAGGGAGAATATAATTTGTAGATTTGGGATACCAAAAGAGATAGCCTATGACAACGGGCCACAATTTATAGGCGCAAAGGTCACAAAGTTCTTTGAAGACTTAAAAATCAAAAGGATCACATCATCACCCTATGACTTGAGTGCAAACAACAACAACAACAACAACCCAGTAGAATCCCATTAATGGGGTCTGGGGAGGGTAGTATGTACGCAGACCTTACCCCTACCCCGAAGGAGTAGAGAGGTATGACTTGAGTGCAAACGACCAAGCAAAATCAACTAACAAGGTGATTATATAAAATCTCAAAAAGAGATTGGAAACAGTTAAAGGTAAATGGACCGAAGAGCTGCCAGGAGTACTATGGGCGTACGGGCCAACAGCTAAATCAAGCACGGGGGAAACTCCTTTCTCTTTTGCGTAAGGAGCACAAGCCCTAATCCCGGTGGAAGTAGGAGAGCCTCCCCCGAGATATTTCTAGGTGAAACAAAAAATGAACAAAGAAGAAATGTTGGTCAAATTGGAGTTGCTCGATGAACGAAGGAACTTAGCGCATATAAGGATGGTAGCCCAAAAGCAAATAATGAAAAGATATTACAATCGAAGAGCTATTCTCCGTTATTTCAAAGTAGGAAACTTGGTTTTAAATAAAGTAACTCAGAACACACGGGAGCTCAATACAGGAAAGTTAGGTCCGATATGGGAATGGCCCTACCAGGTTTCAATTGTCATCGGAAAAGGGTCAAACGAGTTGGAAAATCAAGACGGTGAAAAGTTACCAAGCAACTGGAACGTGGCATACCTCAAAAGATACTATTGCTGATGAGCCTCGCCTACACTTGGGAATTGGTTGATCTTCCTTACGGTAATAAACTCTTAAGTTCTAAATAGATTTTCTAAAGGAAAATGAAAGATGATGCATTTGTACGTTTTTGTATAGACATGGCCATTCATAAATGGATGTATTAATACGTTGGTTTATAA
>AWOL01S0035995.1:6166-28627 GCA_000715115.1 Nicotiana otophora | reverse complement strand
TGAACTGAATGAACAAAAAGGTAAAGAAGGCACAACAATTTTTATACTGGTTCAGTACCGGTGTGGTACCTACATCCAGTTCCCTTCGGTCACAAGAGTTCTCTTAGATCTTTGATAAATGTTTACAGTAGTGATGGTTTTATTACGTTCACCATCAACAGAAATAGTGATTTTTGCAGTGTTGACACAACTCTTGTTTTGTATTCTAACTCTTCTTATCTTTTGTGACACTTGTAGACTCAAGAATACAATATTTGTACTAAGAACTAGAAAGATTTAGAAACAGATTATGTAGTTGCGTAAATCATCTTCTTGAGTTTGCCAGTCTTCTTATATGAGAGTTTGAATAGCCGTTGCAGATTGATCTTTGATTGAGGCACAGAATCCTCTAAGAGATTTGACCCAAGGGGTGTCTCCGAATCCTGCACATGAGATGGGTTGTATTCGTTTACGTCCTTCCCCTTTCATATCCATATTCCACTGAGTGATTTGTGGCTTTGATTTGGTTGATCAATCTTCAGATTCTAATTTAGTCCTTGAAACATGGCCTGATATTCTTTAGCAGCTGCACTTGATATGTTTCCTTCTTGAAAGCCTCGATGTCCTTTGATTTAGCCTTGAATTTCTTTAGCGCCTGGACTTGATTTTGTTTCCTTTTTGATTGCTTTCACTTCCTTTGATTTAGCATCGTTCTTGTTGCCTTGGATCTCGTTTTCTTTCCGGTGTCCTTACCAAAAGGACTTCCTTTGAAGTAGTGCTACTTCCTAACTTCTTGCAATCAAATGAATACAATTAGTTTTGCACTATTGTCATCATTGAAACTTAGGTGTAACAATCTCCCCCTTTTTGATAATGTCAATCAAAAAAGAGTAAACAGAGTATTCTTCCCTTGCATAGCTTAAGATGGGTGCTCCCCCCGAGTTGTTACTTTGATTTACTCATCGCTACTCCCCTTGAGTTGTTGCTCTGGTTTACTTATCAGGTTTCTCCCCCTTTGACATCAATTAAAAAGGAAAAAAAATACAAAATAAAGTACATACAGAACATACAAAATAAAGTAGATAATAGACAGAGTAGTTAGAGTAGCAGAGGTTATGCCTTCAGTAGAGGCTTAGAGTGATGGTTCTTACAGACCAACGCAAAAAATAGGTCATAAAATAAAAGCAAGCAAAAAATTATTTTTAACACATACACTGCCTTAGTTTCTCCCCAGAAAGTAATTCAGGGTATTAATCACTTTGGTGCAGAAAAAGTCATAGGAGGTTTCAACTTCTTTGGTGATTTTGTCCATCTTTTCTATCATGGAGTTGAATGCCCTGATTCCTTGCCTCATCGTGACTCCCATGTCCATCCTGAGCTTGGCCACATCTGCACCTGTTTCTTTGGTGACTTCCCTAATCTTGTCCACCTGTTCTTTCATTGCAATGAGCAGGATTTTTTCCCCATCTAGATTTTGCTGAATCTGCCGTAGGTTGTTAGTGGCAGTCGACTGAGTCTCTGCTGGTTCAGTAGGTGCTTCAACTTGTACTGGAGCACTTTCAACTTTGGCACGCCTGACCCATCCATTGTCACTTAAGGTGTAATCCATCTAGCAAAGAATGTCTTATCATAGGTACTAGTAATGTGCTTGGGTAAGAAAGGTGCCAAATCAATCTTCATGACTTCAAGAATATGTGATATGAGCAAACCATAGGGTAAACAAGTAGCAGAAGAGGATATATCCCTGATACTTTCAAGCATATACTGACGAATCCATGCAAACCAGTCAAGCCTTTTATTGTTCACGAGACAATAAAGAACAAAAATGTCTCTAGTAGATAAAGTGCTGAGGGACCCAGTTCTAGGAAGTAAGGTGGTGTCTATCATGTGGGCTAAAATTCGGTGTTCAAATTTGAAATTTTTAGGACCAATGTCAGGAAGGTTATCCGATAGGAAAGCTTTTGCCTCTTCTAAAGAAACTTCAAAGTCTTTAGGCCAGGAGTTTTACACAAAAACATCATAACTATGAAACTTAGCAGAAAATATCTTCTCAACTTGATAGGAATCAAGAACAACCCGAGTGTCTAAAACTATGGACTCCAAGTCATCTTTGTCATTAACAAACAGATTGGCATAAAACATCCTCACATGCTCTTCATACATAGAATTTCCAATAGTATCAAACATATGAGAAAGACGTTGAAAGTCAAAAATAGCAATCACATCACAATGCAAATTTTTCATAAGAGAGAGACTTACAGAGCGTCCATAAGCCATAGATTTGGACATATAGGACTCAAACCTTGATTTCTCACTTGGTCCATAGAAGTTTAGTTTGTCCTCTGGCCCAAAATCTGTGCTTTCCACTTTTCCCTTCTTGCATGCAGGCTTTTTGGGGGTTTGTTCCATAGGCCTTTTTCCTGCCCTTTTTCGGCTAATAGGTAGATCCTATGATGATTCACTGCTTTCATTATCGGTTTTGAGGAAGTCTGAGTCGAGGGACGATTCCAGGTCTACCGTTTCTTCGGGGTTGTGGGTTTTCTGAAATCGTCTGCTTCGCCTTGTGGCAGTGGAAGATGAGATGTTTCTTTTTGCCATGGTAGAGGAAATCTTGTGAGAAGAGATAAAGAATGAGAAGGAGAATAGGGTACTTATCTAGGCTTTTGGAAGGTTGAAGGGTTGCATCGGTGAAGGAAAAATCCAGGTTCAGAAGGAAGTGACACTTCTGAGGAGTTGCTTCGGCGGCATCAATGGAAGTGTAATAATGACACTCACATCAAAATTAATACACTCATTAATTAAGAAAAACTTAAGTAAGGAAGTAAAATATTTTATATAGAAACAAAAGATTTTTTACAAAATAGGCATAATGGCAATCGTTTTATGCAGTAGACAAAATCTTTCTTCCAAAAGAGGTTTTGTGAAAATACCAGCAATAAATTATTTGCAATATGATCACGGATAAAATGATGCTTGATTTCTATATACTTTTCCCTAGAGTGATGCACATAATGTTTTGACAAATATATAGCACTAGTATTATCACAGAATATAGGAGTAGAGGTAGGAGATAATTCATAATCGAGAAGTTGATGCATGATCCAAAGAACTTGTGTACAACAACTTCCAACAACTGAATATTCTGCTTCAGTAGTTGACAAGGCAACACAATTTTGTTTCTTGTTATGCTAGGAAATTAGTGCATTTCCCAATAATTGGCATATGCCACTAGTACTTTTCCTGTCAATCCTATCACCTGCAAAATCTGCATCTGAAAAACCTTTTAAAACAAAATTGTTAGAGTGAGCATACCATAGTCCTAATTCAGTAGTCCCAATAGGATATCTAATAATGCGTTTAACTGCAGTAAGATGGGATTCTTTTGGAGTCGACTAAAACCTTGCACATTTACAAACACTGAACATTATATCTGGTCGACTAGCAGTGAGATATAATAAAGATCCAATCATTCCTCTATAGATTGTTTTATCCACACTTTTTCTATTATTTTCTTCTTCAAGCGTAGTTGTTGGACTCATTGGAGTTCCAATGGACTTTGCATTCTCCATACCAAACTTCTTTATAAGTTCTGTGGTGTACTTGGTTTGGTTGATAAAAATCCCTTTGGGAGATTGTTCGATTTACAGTTCAAGAAAGAAAATTAACTCTCCCATCATGCTCATTTCGAATTCTTCTTTCATAATGTGAGGGAATTCTTCACATAGTATAGAGTTAAGGCTTCCAAAAATAATATCGTCAACATAAATTTGAGTAATAAGATTACCTGAATTTGAGTGCTTAATGAACAGGGTTGTGTCGATATTACCTCGTTTGAAACCTTGATTTAGAAGGAAAGAACTTAATCTTTCATACCAGGCTCGGGGGGCTTGCTTGAGTCCGTATAGAGCTTTAGACAACTTGAATATATGATTTGGGAAGTTGTTACTTACAAAGACAGGAGGTTATTTCACGTATACTTCTTCAGAGATGTATCCATTTAGGAAGACACTTTTTACATCCATTTGAAATAGTTTGAATCATTTATGAGCAGCAAAAGTAAGTAGTATTCGAATAAACTCTAATCTTGCTACAAGTACAAGTGTTTCATCGTAGTCGATTCCCACTTGCTGAGAGTAACCTTGAGCAACTATTCGTGCTTGTTACGTACCACTTGACCAGATTTATTCAACTTATTTCTGAAGACCCATTTAGTTCCTACAATGGAAGCATTTGATGGTTTTGGAACCAAATACCACACTTTATTTCTTTCAAATTGATCAAGTTCATCTTTCATAGCTTTGATCCAGTAGTTGTCTTTATGGGCTTCTTCCACATTCTTTGGCTCAAGTTGTGATATTAAGGTCATGTGAGAGTTGAGCTTCTGAGATCTTCTAGTACTGATACCCTCATATGGATTTCCAATAATATATTTGTGGGGATATCCAGGTTCACTTTTCCATTCATTTGGAACGTTTGTGATTGGCTCCTTTTCCACAGTGGTTGACTGTTTAGTAGAAGAAGATTCCTGGATTTCAATGTGCTCCTCAGTTGTCTGATTCTGCTGACTGGTCAACTCATCGTGACTATCTTTTCCCGCAACAACAGACTTTGGGACAATAGAGATTTCCTCATCTTCAGGAAGTTTTTCGTTCCTTGAGCGAGGGTTAGTATCCACAAAAACAACATGAATTAATTCTTCAATGCATAAAGTTCTTTTATTGTAAACTTTATGTGCTCTACTTGAGGGAGAATATCCAAGAAATATACCTTCGTCGCTTTTTGGATCAAACTTACCCAAGTTGTCTTTTCCATTATTGTGGATGAAGCATTTGTATCCAAATGGGTGGAAGTAACTGATGTTGGGTTTCTTACCATTCCATAGCTCATATGGAGTCTTTTTAAGAATGGGTCGAATCAGACATTTGTTAATAATATGACATGTTGTGCTCACAGCTTCTGCCCAGAAGTGGTGAGGTAGAGAGTTTTCCACAATCATGGTTCTTGCCATGTCCTGCAAAATTCTATTTTTACGTTCTACCACTCCATTTTGTTGAGGTGATCTTGGCGAAGAGAAGTTGTGAGATATTCCTTGATCGTTGCAGAAGTTTTCAAATGCTCTACTTTGAAACTCTCGTCCATGGTCACTTCTGATAGTGGAAATGTAGTATCCCTTTTCACGTTGAGCCTTCTTACAGAAGACTTCAAAATTCCTTAGAGCTTCATCTTTATAACTCGAAAAAATAACTTAAGTGAAACGAGAAAATCATCTACGATAACAAAAGCATATTTTCTGCCACCAATACTAGCAGTTCTAGTTGGACCAAACAAATCCATATGCAAGAGTTGAAGAGATTTAGTTGTAGAAACAATATTTTTGATTTTGAAAGATGAACGAGTTTGTTTTCCTAATTGACATGCAACACAAATATGATCTTTTGAAAAATCTAGTTTTGGAAGACTAATGACAAGATCGCGTTTAGAAAGTTTTTGAATAGTATGCATGCTAGAATGGCCAAGCTTTCTATGCCATACCCAGTGATCATCAATCATAGATGCTAGACAAATTTGATTACCAAGGCTATCTACATTACTGATAGTATAGACATTCTTGTCTCTATTACCAGAAAGAATAACTTTATCTGATTCGTCTTCAATAAACTAACCATGTTTTTTAAAACAAACCTCATAGTCATTGTCACATAGTTGAATGATACTGAGAAGATTGTAACCAAGTTCATCAACCAGGTATGCTTCGTCTACATCATATGTTAAGCTGAGAGAAACTCTTCCAACTCCAATTACATTTCCTTTTGATTTGTCTCTGAACGTAACAGTTCCTCCATCTAATTTGATGACCGTCTTGAACAATTGTTTGTCACCAATCATATGTCTGGAACATGCGCTATCAAGATACCATTTCCCTTTTCTATTCTTCTTGCGTTGTTCATGCAAAAAAATAAAATTACTTATTTTTAGTTACCCAAGCTTGCTTGGGTCCTGAATGGTTAGTATTTTGAGTATTATCTTGACTAGAGGGCTTGGGTCGCCAGACCCATCTCCTATTGTTCTTGAACCTGCAATGGTTAGAAGTATGACCAAGTTTTTCACAGTAAAAACATGAGGGATTACTAGAATTTTCAGGGGCATTTTCTCATCTGATTCTAAAACTGCAATGGTTAGAGATGTGCCTATTTTTACCACAATGAGTACATGAAAAAGTATTTCTAGTTCTAGGTGGAGGATTATGAGGAACAAACTGATTTGATCTAACGGAGCTATGACTGGTGGATTTTCGTAATCCATTCAGTTGAAGTTCATTAAATTCATCTTAAAGCATGTCTCTTTCAATTTCACATACTTCTAACTTCAATGACCAATCTTTCTTTTCTCTTTGGAATTTTCGAAGTTCATTCATAACTTTCTCAAGATCTACAAGAGCAATGTCAATAAATTCTTGAAGTTCATGATAGTTAGGACATGTAGGATGACGTACCTCACTTGTACCTTCGTCTGCCATGAGACCAAGTTCTCCTGTGTTTTCATCGTTATCTCCATCGATGGCCATAAATCACATGTTGGAGATTTCTTCATGATCAGATTCTTCTTCATCACTCCAAGCTCCAAAGGATTTCTTCCTTTGAAAGTTTCTGCTGAGTTTCTTCTTCAATCCAGGGCATTCATCTTGAATGTGTCCATGCTTTCCACATTCATAGCATCTTCCATCATTTTTATCATTATCATTATTCATCCTTCCTTTTCTGAAGTTTGGTTTACCTTTCCTGTTATTTCTGTTTTTTCTCATCATACTTGTTACAACTTGAGAGAGCATAGCTATGTTTTCATCTTGTTATCCTCCTTCCTCTTCATTTTCTGGTTCAACCATAGTTGCTTTGAATACAACTGTCGTCTTCTTTTCTTGTTGAATCTGCCTGTCTAAGTGAGTTTTCTCAAAAGCAATTAGATCACCTCTAAGTTTATCATAAGATATTTTGTCAAAATCCTGACATTCCAGAGCAATGACTTTGGGTTTCCAAATCGTGGGAAGACTTCTTAGAATTTTTCTGACATGTTCTTCTCTTTTTATTGGTCTACCAAATGACTTTAAATCTCCAAGGATTTTTCTGAACCTGGAGAACATTTCCTCTACTGATTCTCCATTCTTCATTTGAAATAATTCATAGTCTCGAACTAGAAGATAGATCCTTATTCACTTTGTTGGTTCCTTCATATGTGACCTCTAATTTATCCCACATTTTCTTTTCAATTTCACAACTTGATATCTTTTCATATTCTTCTCCACTGATAGCATTGTACAACAGATTTTTTGCTTTAGCATTCACTGTTATGACGGCTGATTGTTCTTCAGTGTAGTCATCTAAGTCAAGTGGATCAGTTGATACACTACTAGAAATACAGACTTTCCCGCGGAAGAATTGATGAGAAATCTGTATGAAATTTCAATATTCCCACGACATTCCCATGGGAGACGCTCAGTGGGAATATGGCTGGTAGAAAAATAGTTTCCCAGAACATTCGTGGGTAATTTCCAGAGAGTTTCCCGTTGAGGGCNGATGCTCAGTGGGAATATGACTGGTGGAAAAATAGTTTTTCAGGACATTCGTGGGTAATTCCTAGGAAGTTTCCCACTGAGGGCTTCACGAGAACTTGGTGGAGTCACATAGTGTATTTTTCCACGAACGTCGTGGGAAAAGTAAGATAATATAATAATTTAATTTTCTTAAGTTTCCCACCGAATCTGTGGGATGTATTAAAAATAATTTAGATATTTTTTTATTTTACACATGGAAGCAATGTAAAATATTCTTAACGTGGAAATAAACATATGAACATTCCCACGAAAATTAGTGGAAAATATTAAAATTCTGAAAAAAATATGCACAAAATTCCCACGGAGTTTGTGGAAAATCTGAAAAATATTTTTATGGCTAAATGTGTTTTTAAAACTACACTATCTGCCAAATAGAATGTACAACCAATAATACAAGACTAAATACAATTAAGCATTTCAAATACCAAATTCAACATGCAATCCAATTCATTTCATAAATAACACCTAAACTTCAATCCATTTCATAAAAAATATCCAACAAAACAGAAAGTAGAACAAAAACTCAAAAAATCCAATATTCAATATTCAACATCCAACTACCATCCAAGACAAACTAATAAAAGAAACTAGTCCTTAGTTATCATCAGATGCTGGAGAACGGGGCACAGGAAATGCACCAGATGCTAAAAGGGAGTTTATCTGAGACTTGAGACTTTTAACATCACTAGTGACAAGTATTCCATAGTTATCATCAATCGAGTGATTTTGAATGAACTCCTCCAAGCTTCGTTTGACATTATCCTGTAAAAATAATACAAATATTATAAAAGTAAACTTTATTAAAGAAAATTTATGCCAGTATCTTTATTTCTCAAACTTTAAAGTGAAACACACGTAATGATAAAAAGCTTAGCAGTCTGGCTGGACTTAATCATTTTAATATGTTTCAAAAATATCTAATGTATGAAACTTACTCGCATATAGACAATGTATCAGTACTTCTAATAGGAAAAAAATGCTACACCATCTCTGCTGTAGTGCTAAGACTCTAGTTGAATTAATTTGAAGAGGTATGAGGATAAAGCAACTCAAATCATAATCTAAAGTTGCTAACATAATTCTAAAATTGCTAACCGATTTCAAAGTATATTACCAGTGGTGCATTAGTTATTTCATTTCAACTTTTCCTTTTCAGTTATTCAAATTATATGGGTCAAGTCCTCATTAACATGGTGATAAATGTAATTGTAACCTTCCTGATTAACAGTGCAAACAGGAAAATGGAAAATTTATTACAAAGTGAACATTTCAACAAAACAATCACATTAATTTAAACTTCTATCACCTTGCATAGCAGAAATCTTTAGTAATATTACATCATGTGAACTAGTCTATTACATGTGTAGCCATATCACCTCACAATTGAATCTCACACTTGCAGAATTAGTCCATTACATCAGTAAATACTTTCCCATTGACTATTGCATTCTGTATCTTCTATGAAATCTTTATATTGATAAATTGCTCAGAATCACATACTTCAACAATTTACCCTTTGGCAAATAAATTTAATCAACTGGTGGTCAAATCTAGCTAAAGAAAACGAGGCAAAATTGCGAACATACTCAAGGCAATATTAACAGTCACAAATCAGGTGATGAAATTACACCCAACTATCATATAACCATTTGTTTCGATTCAAACAATCAGGAACCACAATCTACGCACACAGATCTTGATTAAAGCATATTTTACATTCACTAATTGATAATTACATGCTTTTGAACAGACTGAATTCCTTGTGTTCTCATGTCAAATTCAAAATCCAGGGAACTTGAACAATGTCCAAACAATACAGACAATTACTTATGAATTCACCTCATATAGATGAAGCAATTGAGGCAGATTTTATAATGCTAGAACAATTTCATGACAGTTCAATTTGAGACTGAAACCAATACCTGGATCGGCAGGAAACAAGGCCAACACAGCTAAATAAAAACTGAAAGAAACAACAGGGTAGGAGTTCAGCTATAGCCTTCAATTATCCTCAAGTTTAGCTCCAAAACAACTCTTAGAGAACCCAGGAATTGAAGATGAGAGGTGTAGAACCAAATAGAATTTCAATTTATAGTGTATCTTTCCTCTTTCTCTATGAAAATTGCTCTAAAACTCAATACCTAAAGGATTTTTTTGTAGCTCTAGATCTCAAACACATTTTGTTGAGTTTTTGATTTTGGAACTTTGTTTTCCCTCAATAAACGTGCATGAGTGAGATATTTGTAGATTGTGAAGGAGGGTGAATCTATATTGTGTGTTGATTTGCCTTTGTATCCAGATGGGGATTCAATCTGCGTGTGTCCTCCTTGGATCTCCTCCCCTCAGTCTTTTTTTAGAGTGAGTCTGTTAGGGTTAGGGTTAGGGAATTAATGGTCTGGGCTAAAATGTTTGGGCTGGTGCGAGACAAATCAGCTACTTTTGACATGGGCAACTTAGAAATCTTTCTAATTTCTCCATGTTTGTGAAGAAATCCTATAAATACATAGAACCGATCCATATAAAAAAAGTAAAAATAGCACGGGCTAGCTAGTTTTCGGACTGATAATTGAAAAATAGTCAGCGTTTGCAAAGTCATTAAAAAATAGCCACTATTTACTGTAACACGGAGTGATCCAACATAATATACTCAAATTTGGTGCACATGTGTATGAACTTTAAACATATTATGCTGGAACTCTAACACGCGGAAAGTTCCAGCATAATATACTGGTGATTGGAGCACATGTGTATGGACTTCTAACATATTATGCTGGACCGGTATATTATACTGGAACTCAAGTATATTATATATACTGAAACTCCAGTATATTATGCTGGAATATTTTTCGGATTTTGAACAGTGTGTTCGTTCAGATTTATCTATACATGAAAAATGACCAAATTTCGATTACTTTTGAAACTGTGGCTATTTTTCAATTACCACTTGTAAATCTGGCTATTTTTGAATTTCTATACCAAAAAAAAAAAACAGATCTGAAAAATATACCAAACTAACAAGAAAAAACCAACTCAATATTGTCTTTTAACAAATTTATTGTTTCTAAGACGAAACAAATAAAGACTTAGGTTTAATTAGACTATACATGCACAAAAGAACAATAATAATTTTTTCAAACCTAGGTTTGAAATAGCAGAAAATCTCTAAGTTTCGAAAAATCAAAATTGAAAAAGGAGTGGGTGACAGAGAGAGACTTACCTGAAAATGGAGTGAGGTGAAAAATTAGTCGTTGGAGTGGAGAGACAGAGGGAGAAAGCACGAAATAGACTAAGAGAAAACTAAAAGGTTATGTGAATAATAATAAAACTTTCCCACTACTTCCGTGGGAAATCTCTGTGGGAAAACTTTTTCATAAATCACAAAAATTCAAAATTTTTCGTTCACACAGAATCTGTGGGAATATTTTTTTTTAATTTTCCTATTGTTTTCCCTGGGAAAGTTTTTTAGTTTTATATAATTATTTTTAATGACTTTTCCCATCGAATCAGAGGGAACTAAATTACGCAGATTTTTGCATAAAAATGTTCCCACAGATTGTTTATTCGTGGAAAAGAAATTTTACTTTTTTCATTGAATATCGGTGGGAATTGCCAGTAACAATTTTTCCATGGAAAAACGCTATGTTTCTAGTAGTGATACTATGACTTGATCATTTTTATCTTTCTTTGGTGGAATTAGAATATTTTCCTTTTTGATCATGCGCCAAACTTTAATGTCATATGACATAGTGTATGTTTCCATACGTACTTTCCAGTGAGAAAAGTGCTGGCCATTGAAATACGGGGGTCGTACGTGAGAAGTTGCTTCTTAAAATAACACTCCAATGACTGTATTTGATCCCATGATATTTTTTTCACTAGCTGTTAAGCAAAGATTGTGAGCCTAGTTCTGATACCAATTGAAAGTACAAGAGGGGAAAGTGAATTGTAACCTATTTAAAAATCTTGGTTGACTAAGTGTAAGTTTAGTCGACTAGACTTTGCACAGTGAGTAATTTCAGTAGGAATGGACTGAATGAATAGAAAGGTAAAGAAGGCACATAAAGTTTTATACTGGTTCAATACCGGTGTGGTACCTACGTCCAGTTCCCTTGGGTCACAAGAGTTCTCTTAGATATTTGATAAATATTTACAGTAATGATGGTTTTAGTACGTTCACCATCAACGATGTATAGAAACCGTGATTTTTGTGGTGTTGACACAACTCTCATTTTGTGTTCTAACTCTTCGTATCTTTTATGACATTTGTAGACTCAAGAATACAGTGTTTGTACTAAGAAATAGAAAGGCTTAGAAATAGATTATGTATTTGCGTAAATCATCTTCTTGAGTTTTCCAGTCTTCTTATAGTAGAGTTTGAATAGCCGTTGCAAATTGATCTTTGATTGAGACACATAATCCTCTAAGAGATTTGACCCAAGGGGTACCTCCGAATCCTGCACATGAGATGGGCTGGATTCGTTTACGTCCTTCCCCTTTAATATCCATATTCCATGGAGTGATTTGTGGCTTCGATTTGGTTGATAAATCTTCAATATCTTCATATTCTAATTTAGTCCTTGAAGAATGGCCTGATATTCTTTAGCAACTGCACTTGATATGTTTCCTTCTTGAAGGCCTCGATGTCCTTTGATTTAGCCTTGACTTCCTTTAGCGTTTGGACTTGATTTTGTTTCCTTTTTGATGGCTTTGACTTCCTTTGATTTAGCATTGTTCTTATTGCCTTTGATCTCGTTTTCTTTCTGATGTCCTTACCAAAAGGACTTCCTTTGCAGTAGTGCTAATTCCTAATTTCCTGCAATCAAATTATTACAATTATATTTGAATTATTGTCATCATTGAAACTTAGGTGTAACAAGATCGGGCTCTGAACGCGAGGGGTTGAAGATCGACCCCAAGTCTAATCGAACCAGAACACGAGGTCAGAATGTCCGTCCTCGAGAACATTGATTCCATGATCCCGGAATCGACCCTGACCCCGAATAAGCTCGAGAAAACATAGCCGGTATAACCAACATAAGACCGAAATAACAGAAGGCCAAAATATCTATAACCGGTCGGATATCACGGCGGGAATCTCGGCACGTATCAATAAAGAACTGGCAAATCAGCAAATCAGGAGATTTGTACCTTTTATAGAATTGTTCCTAAGTAGGACTCGTCTACTATATAAAGGGGGTCTGATTACTTATGAAACCTATGGTAACACACATCCCAATGAAATATATTGTTATTTTTAGTTCTTATTATTCTCTTGTCATTCTGTTCTGATATCGCTACAAGCACTTTTGGCTCGAGGGCGGTTAACATTCTAAGGCTAAAAGTGTTCAACTTATATGGTTTGCATTTACTTTTCTATTGTTTATTTCAATTTCAATCTAATTTATCATTTTATATCAAGCTAGATCACGTATCCTTAAAATCACGTATAAATTTACTTGTTATCCCATTTTGAGGGTAAATAGTTTGGCACCCACCGTGGGGCTAAGGATAACAGCGGTTATTTGATACAAATCTCCATAACACACACTACAGTCAAACCTCTCTATAACAATCTCGTTTGTTCCGAATATTTTTGGATGTTATAGTGAAGTGTTGTTATATAGGAATGCTGTTATAAAGAGGTCTGACAGTACTTTACACTTGCTTTTTGAAGTGTCTTTGATTCCAGGTTAAAACATAAAATGTCAAACTCTCAATCAGCACCCCTACATGTTGATAACGAGTCTGGTCATCACGGTGCAAATAACAACATAGCACCTGATAACGAAGTACCGCCCACTGATCTCATTGAAATTCCAGTCGCAGACCCAATTGACGCTAATTCACATGTGGCTATCCACGCAAACGTGCGAACTAACCCCGAGAATAACGTCCGTGGTGGAGCCCGATAGGCAACTCAAAATACACAAAACATTGGAGGGGACGGGATCAGTTTACGAGTGATCTTCGAAATGTTACAGGTTCAACAGGCGGCGATAGCTTAGTTACTGAACTAAAGCCATGCACCGAGCAGAGTTGAACCCGATCCACCCCGAGAAATCACCCACAGTGATGAACCGGTTGCAAAAAGGTTGAATGAACTTGAATCGGGGGATAACCCCGAGATCATAAAGATGCTCGAAGAGTTGACAAAACGGATAGAATTGGGGGAGAAGAAAATCGAAGCTAATAACAAAAAGGTGGAACCACAGATATTGAAAGGCCTGGATTCCAAACAATTTGTACAAAAACATTTTCCTCCGAGTGCGGCTCCGAAGCCGGCCCCTATGAAATTCCGCATGCCTGAGATTGCTAAGTATAACAGAATGACCGACCCAAATGAGCATATGACCTCTTACACATGTGCCCTCAAAGGGAACGATTTGGAGGATGATGAGATCGAGTCTGTCCTATTGAAGAAGTTTGGAGAGGCCCTGTCAAAATAGGCTATGATATTGTATCACAACTTACCTCCTAATTCTATTGATTCATTTGCTATGCTTGAGTATTCTTTCTTGAAAGCCCACGCCGGGGCCATCAAGTTCGAATCCAGAAAATCAGACCTTTTCAAAGTAAAACAGAAGGACAATGAGATGCTCAAAGAGTTCGTGTCCCGGTTTCAAATGGAACGAATGGACCTGCCACCTGTCGCTGATGATTGGGTCATTCAGGATTTCACTAAAGGGCTCAATATTCGAAGTGTGGTGGCTTCACAACAGTTGAAACAAAACCTGGTAGAATATCCGGCCGTTACTTGGGCCGGCGTACATAATCGGTATCAATCAAAGATCACAGTGGGAGATGATCAACTCGGGGCCCCTTCAGACTCTGTTTATCCCGTCAGAAACTTCGACGGATTCAAGAAAGACATCGATCTTGAACCGAGACTTAACAGGGATCGGTACCAGCCAAATAATATAGACCGAAGAAGCAACGTGTCCGGGTAGAACTCTATGAGAAACGAAAGGAGAAACGATCGAGGTCAACACAGTCGGAGACTCATGAGTAAAAATAGCTTCGACAGGCCCGTCAGGCCTAAGAAAGCACCGAGGTTATAAGATTACAACTTTAACGTTGATGTTGCCGCCATCGTATCAGCTATCAGACGTATCAAGGATACCAAATGGCCTTGACACCATCCCATAGAGATCCTAACTAGATGTGTAAATATCACAGCACTCACGGCCACAGAACAGAGGATTGCCGACAATTGAGAGAGGAAGTAGCCCGATTATTCAACAACGGGCATCTTAGATAATTCCTGAGCGACCGAGAAAAAAATCATTTCAGGAATAGGGATTCTAACAAGTAGGACGAGTAAGAAGAACTTCAACATATCATTAACATGATTATTGGTGGGGTCGATGTTCCTCAAGGGTCGATATTGAAATGCACCAAAGTATCCATTATAAGGGAGAAACGGACTCGAGATTACATACCTGAAGGAACCTTGTCTTTCAACGACAAGGACGCGGAAGGAATCGTGCAGCCCCACAATGATGCACTAGTAATATCTGTACTCATAAATAAATTCCGAGTTAAACGTGTGTTAATTGACCTAGGTAGCTCTGCCAATATCATCCGATCGAGGGTCGTGAAGCAACTCAGTCTACAAGACCAAATCGTGCCTGCAGTCCTAGTTCTAAACGGGTACAATATGGCATGTGAAACCACTAAGGGCAAGATAACGTTACCAGTAAACACCGCCAGGACCATTCAGGAAACTAAATTTTATGTGATTACAAGAGATATGAGGTACAATTCTTTATTCAGAAGGCCATGGATCCACAACATGAGGGCAGTGCCCTCGACACTGCACCATGCACTGAATTTCCCAACACCTAGCAGAGTCAAAACAGTCTGTGGTGAACAACCGGCTGCTAAGGAAATATTCGCGGTCGAGGAGGTGGTATCGGCATCTACAATCTCAACATCGAAGGATCCGAACCAGATGGTAAAAAATGGGGCCAAATAGCAATCACTGACACCAGCCTCAGCAAATTCGAACAAATGAGGGGAAGGCGAGGATGATGATTACGGGGTCCCCAGATCTTTTATAGCCCTCGATGATTCCGAACCACTAAATCGACGGTCGAGGAGCTGGAACAAGTTATATTGAGAGAACACTTGCCCGATCGAAAGGAATACATGGGCACGGGGTTAAGCTCCAAGCTCAGGAAAAACCTCATTTAATTTCTTATACTAATGAAGATTGTTTTGCTTAGTCCCATCTTGATATGACAGGGATCCCACTGGAGATAACTACTCACAAGCTAAGCCTGGAACCTAAATTCCATTCGGTCAAACAGAAGATGAGGCCCCAGTTCGGGGTCAAACATGCTTTCGTTAAGGACGAGGTATCTAAACTCCTTAAAATAGGGTCCATTTGGAAAGTTAAATACCCGGATTGGTTAGCAAACATAGTGGTAGTCCCTTAAAAAGGGGACAAATTAAGAATGTGTGTAGGCTATAAGGAGTTGAACAAGGCGTGTCCCAAGGACTCTTTTCCTCTTCCCAACATCGATCGCATGATCGATGCCATGGCAGACCACGAGATCCTTAGTTTTCTAGATGCCTATTCCGGGTACAACCAAATATGGATGGACCAGGATGATCAGGAAAAAACCTCTTTCATCATAAAGTACGGCATGTACTTCTACAACGTGATTCCCTTCGGATTAAAAAACGTTGGTGCCAACTATCAATGCCTTCTAAACCGGATGTTCGAGGAAGAAATAGGTAAATCAATGGAAGTTTACATTGACGACACGTTGGTTAAGTCCCTGTGAGCAGAGGACCATTTAAAACATTTGCAGGAAACCTTCAGCATATTAAAGCAATACAATATGAAGCTGAACTCGAAAAAATATGTGTTTGGAGTTGGATCGGGTAAATTCCTCAGATTCATGGTATCCAAGGAAAATCGAGATCAACCCTGACAAAATCAAAGCCATCGAAGATATCACGATCATGGACAATGTGAAGGCCGTGCAAAGACTAACCGGACGCATAGCCACTCTAGGGCGATTTATTTCGAGGTCCTCCGATAAGAGCCACCGATTCTTTGTACTATTGAAGAAGAAGAATAACTTCTCATGGATCCCGGAATGTCAACGAGCTTTCGAGGAACTCAAACGGTACTTATCGAGCCCACCGCTGCTTCACACACCGAAGGTAGACGAACAACTATACTTGTACTTGGTAGTTTTGGAGATAGCGGTAAGTGGAGTCCTGGTCTGGGAAGAGCAAGGTATGAAATTTCCAATTTACTATGTTAGCAGGACCCTAGGTGAGGCCGAAACTAGGTACCCTTACCTAGAGAAACTGGCGCTCACTTTGCTAAGCACCTCTAGGAGGCTAAAACCATACTTCTAGTGTCATCCCATATGTGTCGTAACTACTTACCTGTTGAGGAACGTTATGCATAAGCCTGAGATCTCGGGCCAGTTGGCCAAATGGGCCTTGGAAATAAGTGGGTACGATATTGAATACCGACCCAGGACTGCCATTAATTCTCAAATCTTGGCAGACTTTATGGCCAACTTTATGTCGACCCTAATACCTGAGGTCGAAAGAGAGTTATTAATTAACTCAGGGACCTCCTTAGGAATCTGGACCCTCTTTACAGACGGCGCCTCAAACGCAAAAGGGTCCGTACTTGGCATCGTATTGAAGCCACCAACAGGCAATGTAGTTAGACAATCTATTAAGACTATGAAATTGACTAACAACGAGGTCGAATATGAGGCCATGATTGCAGGCCTTAGAATAGCCAAAATCTTGGGGGCAGAAGTGATCGAAGCCAAGTGTGACTCCCTCCTTGTGGTAAACCAAGTTAATAGAACATTTGAGGTCAGAGAAGAACGATTGCAAAGATACTTGGACAAGTTGCAGGTAGCAATACATCGAATCAAAAAATGATCTGTGCAAGACGTACCTCAGGATCAAAATAGTAAGGCTGATGCCCTCGCTAACTTAGGGTCATCAGTTGAAGATGACGAGTTTAATTCGGGGAAAGTCGTACAGCTTATGAGATCGGTGGTGGAAGAAGTCCATGCCGAGATCAACTCGAAGAGCCTAACTTGGGAATGGACAAATAAATATGTAGAATATCTTAGGACCGGGAAACTGCCCTCAGATCCAAAAGAATAGAGGGCCCTACTTACAAAGGCAGCCCGATTTAGCCTGTCCGAAGACGGAACCCTATTCAGAAGAGCATTTGATATCCCACTCGCAATATGTCTAGGGCCGGGATATACTGAGTACGTTTTGATGGAAGGCCACAAAGGTACCTGTGGAAATCATTCGAGCGCCGAATCATTTGTTCGAAAAATAATTAGAGTCGGTTATTACTGGATCGATATGGAAAAAGACTTGAAGGCGTTCGTACAAAAATGTGATGAATGTCAAAGACACGCTCCGATGATTCATCATCCCGGGGAGCAGCTGCATTCGGTTTTGTCACTATGGTAGTTCATGAAGTAGGGAATGGATATTGTTGGCCCCCATACATGGGCTCCCGGTAAGGCTCAATTTATATTATTTATGACTCACTATTTTTCTGCATGGGTGAAAGCCCAGGCATACGAAAATTTCAGGGAGAAACAAGTCGTCGACTTCATTTGGGATCATATCATATGCCGATTCGAAATGCCGGTCGAGAACGTATGCGACATCGGGAAAAAATTCATCGGTAGCAAGGTAAGAAAATTTCTCAAGGATCATAAGATCAAAAGGATCCTATCGACAACCTACCACCCTAGTGGGAACAGACAAGCAGAATCGACAAACAAAACCATACTCCAAAACCTCAGAAAAAGGTTAACTGATGCCAAAGGAAGATGGAAGGAAATCTTGCCCGAAGTCTTATGGGCGTACTGAAGGACATCGAAGTCCAGTACCGGGGCCACCCATTCTCACTGGTCTATGGCGCCGAAACTCTAATACCGGTCGAAGTCGGAGAACCAAGTCTCAGGTTCCGATATGTAACCAAGGAATCAAATGACGAGGCTATGAACGCGAGCCTAAATCTACTGGATGAAAGGCGCGAAGCAGCCCTTGTCCGGTTGGCCGCCCAAAAGCAACGGATCGAAAGGTATTACAATCAACGGGCCAACCTTCGACACTTCAATGTCGGGCACTTGGTACTAAGGAAGGTTACACTAAACACCCGAAACCCGAATGAAGGGAAGTAGGGTCCGAACTAGGAAGGCCCTCATCAGATTATTGAGATAACTGGTAAAGGATCATACAAACTCGGAACGATGAACGGTGAGCAACTATCGAACAACTGGAATATAGCTCACTTGAAGCGATACTATTGCTAAAGTACGACCCCATTCATTTCCTTTTATTTATTTACATTCCAAGCTAACACTTGTATGGAATCATCAAAGAACGATACAACCATTAGGCCTAAAAGCACACGTTGCACTCTTTTTCCCTTGAATCGGTTTTGTCCCAAATGGGTTTTTCGGCAAGGTTTTTAACGAGGCAACAAGTAAATCTTGCTAACTTAGAATTGAAGACCAATTAAGAACCGGTATCGAAGAACATAACAGTATTCGGGGCCTATCGAACACTGGGGGGATCACCCTCGGTTAACGACTTTATCAAGGAAGGAAACTTTATGATTGAACGGTCGCGGCTCGATCAATAGGATTTACTGTAAGGGCCAAACAGTCACGTGAACCGTGCTCTCATAGACTACTCGAGACCTAGCACAAAACTTATACACATGTGTAACTATCATGCACAAGAATAAAAGTTTCTACCTTGCGGATAAATATCTTGTCCTTTAAGATTTTCTCTTTTTTCTCTAAAGGTATCGATCCCAAGGGCTGCCTTTATCCGGGTTCAAACGGTCACTCCCAATAGGAGGCTGCCATCCGAAAACAAACTCGGACACCTCGGATTATCGAAGCCCAGGGGCATAAAGCCTATTTGGTGTTCCCCGAATTAAAAGGCTACGGCCATTATGGGATATCGAAACCCGAGGGCACGAAGCGTATTCGGCATTGCCCGAATTAAAAGGTTATGTTCATTCCGGGATATCAAAACCCGAAGGCACGAAGCTTATTTGGCATTGACCGAACTCTAAAAAGCTACGGGTAACCCCGTTCGGGGATCGTTATCTAAGGCAAGTCCGGATAACTCGAGGTGACAAACCCATTGAGCAACACCTGAACTAAAAAGGCTACGGCCATACTAAAATATCCCGGAGATGTCCGAGACCCATAACAAAAAACAAGGCCTTCAAAATTTCATAACCAGTTTTAAAGGCTACCCTCGGCAAACTATTATCTAAATTACTTTGGAAATACCAAACCCCCACGATACCTTAAAACAAAATAATGTTGAAGGCAAGGTTTGTTCAAACCTCCGAACGTAACCTAACTTCATGCTAAGGCATTTCGATCTTTGCAAATATAAGTAATAAAGCAAAGGAAAAATTCAAAAAGCTGTTGAAGGGAAAAAGCCTTATATACATTTCAAAAATTCTTTTTACAAGGGACAAACAGCCCCGATGCAAAATTTTATAAAGGCCGAACGACGTCAACAAAAAATACTAAATACAAAAAGCAAAAAATCAAAACATCTAAGGTCCTGAGTGGCCTAGTCTTTGTTGGGGGCCGCATTATCACCTTCGGGGTCTCCGCCACCCTCGGACTCGCCCGAATCTTCAGACTCTTCATCATCTTCAGGATAGGCTAATGTTTTGGCCTCGGTTTCGAGCTCTTTGGCACTCTCAATCTCAGCCGATAAGTCGAAACCCCGAGCATGAATTTCCTTGAGGGTCTCCCTTCGAGATTGTCACTTCGCGTGCTCGATGATATCCTTTGCTCAAACCCGATCCACCTCGACATCGGCCTTATATACAGAAACCATCTTATTGGCATCGACTTTTACTACCTTAGGCTCAGACTTGGCCGTCTCAAGCTCCTTGGCCAGAGTTTCTTGATCGGAGATGGATGAACTCAACTGAGACTGGAGCTCCTCGAAACTTTTGGCCGGCACCAAGGCCTCTTCCTTTACAGCTCGAAGCTGGACCTCAGCCAAAGCCAATTATGCCCGGGCAGTCTCCTTTTTCGAGGCCAAGGGGTTCATGTTGTGTTTCCATTCTTCGGTCTCGTCCTTCACCGCATCCACCTCTACCCGGAGCTGCCCGATCTGATCAAGCTTCTGTTGAAACTGCAGGTTCAGATAGTTAGCCACCGAGTCTGACTCATTGTCACTAACCTCAAATGCTCTTCTTACTTGCTCGACCAGGTCGACATGCTCCTTCCGAGATGTCTCTAGCTTAGCTTGGAGTTTCTCGCTGAGAAGTTTGTAAGCATCCCTCTTCTAAGTGAGCCTTCGAGTATCGGCCTCATGTTGGTTTAACTCTTCCTGATATCGGAGAAACGTCTCATGGTGAAGCACCAAGGCCTACAAACACAAAGAAAAAAGTTATGATTATTTACGACTTAATCTAAGTACATAATAGAAGTCGTCAAGAGGCATATGAAGTTACCCAGTTTAGCGCCTATTGTGTTTCGTTGAACAGGCAGGGCGCGTCTACTTCGTTTATCTTATCTTGATTCTCTTTGGTCACCAGGCACCGACGATAACTGGCAACCCCTACGGGGGCAGAGAGGACCCGGGCATCCTCCGGAATAGACATGATAATCGACCGCTTCCGGTCAGGATTCACACCCGGAGCTGGGAACCAGTTGACTAATTTCAGACTTGAATAAGGCCCGCTGGTTCCTGAAGATGGACTCTTCCTTGGCACCGGTAAGTCACTCGACTCGATGACGTCCTCCAAGGCGGTAGAGTCTAAACCATCAAAAGAGTTGTGAAAGGGGTCTGCCACCCCTTGGGGCCCCTCGTTAGGGCGCCCTCCCAGCGTCTGGGCCTTGTTGATCATGGAATCAGTAAACGAAGGCAACTCGGAGAGATCTATCACTCCAAGTACGTCCTTCGGGGCATTGTCCTCTGCCCGAGAAGCACCAGCCGTGGTTTCTTTGTCGGGCTCCCTAACTTGGGGAAAAACGGCCTCGCCCCTCCCTAGTTCAAAGGCCTCGACCACTGCCTCTTTATCAGTCCCCCAGATTTAAGGCAGTTCGGTGTCGCCTCGCACGCATGCCACCAGTTCAGAAGCTTCTTCCTCTTCTTCTTCGGATTTATCCCTCAGCCGATGGAGAAGTCCGATGGAAGCTCTCGGGCGTTGGTGCTTTCTTTGGATTTGTGCACCAGCCTCCTCCTCGATTGTTTCTTCTTTGAGTTCGAAGAACTCAAAGCCCTTTTTCTCTTCTTCTACCCACCCTGTCTCGGAGAAAGGGACTCAGCGGGGCAATCCTCATCACCAGATGGAGGTCTTATTGTGACATCCTTGGAAGGACCTGCTAAAAAAAACGAAATGAGTAAGGGCACAACAGCACAACAACACGAAGGAAACCTAAGTGTTGTCCACTCAAGAAAGGAATCTCACCGTGAGAACGGGCCTCCCACCAGCCCTTCGAAAGCTCATGCCATACGCGCTCAAAATACGGTTTCTGCAACACAATGCCCTCGACCCACTCCTTGAGATGAGGGACTATATCCAGGACTCAAGAAACAGCTGCATCGCCACCAAACACCGATAAGAAGGAAGGAAAAGAGAGTAAAAAATGCAAATTTGGGAAAAACGAAGCTTTACTTACGTTTTGTGTTCCACTTCTCGGGGAACAGCATGTACCCGACTGGGATCAGGTCTGAGGTCCTCACTCGGACAAATCGGCCAAGCTAACCTCGATCTCGATCTTTATCGATGCTCGGGAACAGGGCTTTACTAGCCCGGCGCGGAAGTTTAATCAGTCCCCTTGTAAGAATCGGGGACTGTATAGGCGCAT
>AWOL01S0035993.1:12964-28708 GCA_000715115.1 Nicotiana otophora | reverse complement strand
TATTTGAGAGTGGGATCTAATTTATGGTTGAGATGCCCTCCCTGACACAAGCGCTGCTCGGGGTCCTTGTGACCTTTGTGAACTTTAAAGTGCCACGGATCCAAAGGGTATCTTGTCCATGAATGAGTTTTTTTCATAAGCTCTTATATTGGCTGACACGCCCCAAACTCGGGGAGCGCGATTGGCGCTCAACTGAGTTAACCCGAGCAAGCTTGTTAGATTTCCTTCTACCCATGAATAAAGAGGAGATGAACTCCATTAATCAAACATTGAAAAGATTTTATTAACAACTCCCATTTCATATCTATTAGCAACTTCATTCATAATTTCCAAAGTATTACAAGTTTATAGATATAATGAAAAACATGTTTGCCAAATACCAACATTTCTAGTTCAATTCCCAATATCGAATACCACCCACAACCTTTCTATGGAGCCTCTAAGTACAACACAAGAGTAGTATAGAAGTGCCAGCAACAAAGCCCCGGCTATACCTCAAAATACAATGTACATCTCGAATGACATCAGGCCCAGAATAGAGTAGGGCTTACCAAAACCTGCTGAATAGAGAGTGACTGCTAACGAAGATCAAAGCTGCTTGCTGATGAACCATCTGTATCCATTAAAGATGCAGCGCCCCCGGCAAAAGGGGCATTTGTACATATGAAATAGTACTAGTATGTAAAGCTAATTGTCCTCATAATATTTCTCACATCATTTCGTTTCATTAGCACCATTGGCCATAAGTATAACTTTCAATCTTGGCACGTTGGCCATGCTTTATGTCCCCAATTCACTTATTTCTCTTCCAACCATCTTTATAGATTATAAACAATAAGACATTTTCCAATCAATACTTTAGGTACACATATGAGCACTTAAGAGTCTTAAGCATATTGAGTTTTCTCACACAATGTGGCATCATAACCTTCATTTGAAACACAACTCAAAGACATAGCATTTTAATACATATATCATTCTTGAACACATTCCCGAAAGATAATATAATGTGATAGGAACATTCAAAACACCTTTTGAATACATAATTCTTGACACTTTGCTTATTCGGGATAATCGAATTTATTGGGAATAACCCGGAACATAGAATAAGGAACTTGAGACAACCATACTTGAAACTTACGGGAATATCATTTAATTCAATTCTAAGAAAGTACTGTAGCCAACATACCTCACTTTGAGATTTTCTTTAATTACTACAATATTCCGAAAATTCTAACTATCCTAAACTATTTTGAGAGATAACAAAATTGAACACGAATTAGGAAGATATTCATGGTTTCAACTCATTTGAGCATTTTATCAAACATTAGGTGTGCAAATTTGGCTACAAGGTTCTTCTACAACATTTCCTTCATTCCACAACCCAATCTTTACTTATTTGAGCTCAACAATATTCCCACAAACCTTATTTGGTACAAGCATATATAGATAATACTCTTACACCCAAGAATCATACTCCCAATCACCAATCATTTACCCCAAACTCGAAATTGAAGACTAGGGGTTTGAACCTTACCTCTTAGATGAAGATCTTGTGATTAGCTTCCTTGATTCTTGAAGATTGGTGCAAGATCGGATGATTAGAATGTTAGGTTCCCTACTTCTCTCTCTAAAATGCTCTTACCTATCTCTAAAATCCTCAGAAAAACACCCCAAAATAAGCCCCAAAGGCTACTTATCAAAATGGGGTCGGGTTATGAAAATAGAAAAATTAACCCTCCGAAATCAGGTCTGCGGTCGCATAATAGACCGCAGAATGGTTATGCGGGTCACACAATGCACCGCAGAATCAATGCCCAGAACTAGTTGTGCTAGCCAGGTTTACGACCAGTTTTTCGGTCGCATAACCTCTTTTGCGATCGCATAACAACTTTTGCGATCGCAGAATTGGCCGCAGAATCACCTTCTGCCAGCCTTTGGTAATTTGGTCATAACTTCTTGTAGGAGTGTCCAAATGACAAACGGTTTGAAGAATTAGAAACTAGACACATACACCATATAACACTTCATATCATAAGAGTTATGCTCATTTGAAGTTAGGTCTTGTGCGAACTCACTTGAAACTTTATCCCATGATATAAGTTTCAACTTGACCTAGCCTTGGGAATCTTTTTAGACCATAAACCATTCTTAATGTACCTCATACATATATTATCATGATCAATTGATATCATTCATATAATATTCCTTGTCTGCACATAAAATGATATAATTAGCGCACATCAACTTTCTTAATAGCGCTTAAGTACTTCGATATTTTTCGGGGTGTTACATTAACTCTTATTAATCCCTTTAGGATTAATACTAAATGAAAAAGGCTTCACTGTGATCATTATTTTAATTACTGTATTGGGCCTTACATTGTCTTTACTACATCCTTAATTACAATATTTGTTATAGTCTTATTGGGCTTCATATTGGCTCTATAATTGTCACGACCTAGAACTATAATAGGTCGTGATGGCAAGCCCACACGTGATCCTCCACTTTAATTATTCCTTTTTAATTTTTAAAAACAGAAGTTTCCTTAAATACACTGAATAAAAGTAAAATCTCATACAACCATACCTACGTCTTTCTCAAAAATATCAAGTATGAATAATACATAAACCACAATGACAGTAATTATAAGTACAACAGTGCATAAAGGCTAGAAGCCCCCAAAACCTGGTGCCACAAATGCATAAGAAATCTAGAGAATATACATACTACTACAACTAATGTTAGAAATAAAATAGACAGGAACACCAAACAAGATAGAAGGAAACACCGGTGCTGCAGATCGAAGCAAGGCAAGCATCTCACCACTAAGTCTCAGTGGAAGTGCGTCTGCGCACCCGTGTGACCACAGGAAGTACCTATCTCACTACCTGCACATTCAGTGCAGAATTGTAGCGTGAGTACGTAAAACAACGTGTACCTAGTGATTATCTAGTCTAACCTCGAAGAAGTAGTGACGAGGGGTCGACTTAACACTTTATAGTGGTCAAACAATAATAAAATACATAAAGAAGACATGGAGGATGTACAACAAGTAGCAACAAAACAGAGAAAACATTAATAGTAAATTTCCAACGTGGATCTATAACAGATCATTATAATGTCATAGCTGGCCTTGAAGGAACGAACTCAGCTATTGCCAAAAAATATATCTAATCTCAAGTACAAAACACGAGTCTGGCGGGGCAAACGTCCCGATCCTATAGGAAATGTGATACTCAATATTGTCGAGGTTAACGACCTGGTGCTATAAGAATAATGTTACCATACTACCGTGGTGAACGACCCGATCTCATAAAAGTAATTTACAACAGTGCCGAGGTGAACGCTCGATCCCATACGAGTAGAGAAACTACCTCGCTCGTAGAACTACATGTGACTCGACCCAGTCTTAAATTAAGGAAATCAAGTATGCAGGGTAAATATAGCATGATGTGAATCTAAGTCTACCCGACATAAAATAAATATAGCTACGTACGGACTCTCATCACCTCATGCGTATGTATCTCCCCACAACAAGTAGAACACAATAATTAATACACCTAATGGGATAAATTACCTCTTACAAGGTTAATCAAGAGACTTAACTCGCTTCCAAGTTCACTATCCGGCTCTTTAACTTCACTAGAACTCCTCAAATAACACCGAGCAATCCAAAACTAATCAAAATATGCTCCAAATTTTATAATTTAACTATTAAACTAATTTTTCCAACTAAATTCGGAAAGTCCATAAAAGTCACCCCTGGGCCCACGTACCCGAATTACAAAATTTTTCAAAGATAAATATTACCCATGACCTCACAAACTGAAATATCTAATTTATTCCCAATTCCATAATACATTTCATGGTAAAATCCCATTTTTATCAAACCCTAGGTTTCCAAATAAATCCCACCATTTTCGCTAATTTATATGCTAAAAGCTACCCATAATCCATGTATTTAACTCAAATATTGTTAGAATTGTCACGACCCAAATCGATTGGCCGCGACGGGCACCCGGTACCTTACTCAACAGAGTACCGACAAGGCCGTACAATCTTTCACGCACACGACCTATGTCTACAAGCCTCTAAGAGTACATAAATGTCATAAAGGTCAGGACAGGGCCCCTCCATACTAATCAGTACATGTTCTAATCATACTGACCACATAAGAAACTCCGGAACAAATAGAGTGCACTAACATCTTCTGTTTAGCTGATCGTCTACTTGGAGGGTTCTTGACCTGTCTATCGAGCATGAAACACAGCGTCCCCAGGTAAAAGGGACGTCAGTACAAATAATGTACCGAGTATGTAAGGAATGAAATTCAGTAAATAATAGACATGAGAGAAACATGGAGTAAAAGACTCGACATGTACGTCTGCATAGCTCTGTGAATTATTTCATTTTTATAATATCATGTATATGCGTATAAATGGCATACCATGCATTGGTATATGCGTTCATAACATCATCAAGCCTCTGAGGGCATCCCATCATATCATTTCGGCCACTGTGGGCAAATCATCAATATATACCAGCTGATCAGGTGGTGGTGCATGTATAACACCATAACCTTTCCCATTTCCCATATACATATACATACATATATATATACGTATATATAACACCATCTGGTCATGGGTCGATGTGCATGTATAAATGCATGAAATGCATAAGAAATATGTTAATAAAATCTCTCGGTACGTCATAAGACCATTATGCCTCTGATTAATATCATGAAATAAACTTTACCAACTTACATATTTTTGAGACCCATGAACAGATGATAAAATAATATGACACATGGGAAATCAAGAACATAAGCATGTCTAGTATTTCTATTAATAGAGTCATTTATGGAATTTGTGCATTAGCTCGTTTCGTTCGTGTCGTATAGATCATGCCAAAAAGAAAGTAGGGATAGCCTTAACATACCAGGAGTAGGGAAAAATACGTGTGATATTTGGTTTTGAGAAGGATTGCACCGTACTCCCTTAGAATCGCAAAATCTCACGCTATATAGTAAAAATGGTCTCTGTACGAAATGTTTTGAAGCAATACGTTGCTAATTTTTCTAAGAAGTTTTGTATGAACTTAAGTAACTTACGTTACTATCAAGTATCATCTTGGAGGAAACCTTCTTGCTGAACCTTTTCATTAATTTCAGAGACACCAAAACGAATTGAAAATGGGTTTTAAGTCTTTTTGGAATGAAGTGTTGTTTTGTATCCAAATTCCTAGAAATGAAGTGTCTTGCCATTATCACTTAGGTTGCCACCTTTCAATTCCATTGCAAGAGTCATGAATATGGACAAGGCTTTGTTGCCACGTGGGGGTGGGGTGGGTAAATTTTATTCTTATCCTATAATCAACTAATTAATTAGGTAATATCTCACAACCTGATAATTAACCAAGTATCCGCATAATTAAGAATTATCTCAAATTACTTAAAATTCTACTTAATTTTAATACACTTTATACACCTTACTATCATGGCCATGTGGTACCTTGTATGGTACTAGTCCATAAATACTGGGTATTTTAGCTCAGGCCGTATTCTATCCCAAAATGACAAATTTCGACGAAACTCATTTTCTTCGATTTGCTTACCCTCTGACCTTCACGAATTTACTTATCCCTTGTTTTGAAATATCATAATACTTGTAACCTCAAAATAATCTCATTCCCGAGATTGCATCCATTTACTTATGGCGTACTTTCACGTACGGAAACATGGGGTGTAACATCATTCCCCCCTTTGGAACCTCGAATGTTGACTGATGCACTTATCATTCCCATAGCTTATGTCTTCCGAATACTTTAGTACTTTTCTTGCCATAATTCCAAAGGCCAAGGCTTTCCCATTTTAGGCCTCTTTCTCACACCACGACTTGTGGTCGGAATCCTTCAATCTCATAATTGTTGCTACCTTTTTATCATGCAGTCTGTATGACTCTGACCTTGTAAGTGTGCCTATGCAACTCTTCTCCCCTTTTTCCTCTAGTTTTTAGCCAATCTCTAGGCCTCACTTTGTGACCATATACATAACTATAACAAGGTGCTCTTCTGGCAACCTATAGGTATACTGAAGTTCTTCGCTCGGTACTTTGATGAACTTGCGAATATTACTATATCTTGTTTCATAGCCCCGGTTACCATCCGTATGACTTTACTGCATCACGGTTGGTTATACTATACCACATTCCATCATTACTAAGGTATGCTTCCAAATTCCAGGTTACTTTTGTTGCTTATCCTATAGGTATAAATCTCAGTCCTTTAATGCTTCTTCACTACCGTTCATCTTAAAAATGATGGCCTAATCTCATGTCATACTTTGTAAGTTTTACCCATCCTTTGTTGATTTACCTTAATACCGATAACTTGACCTCTTATGTAACACTGCCGGTAGGGCTCACGTCTCATCGGGGAACATCCACCTGGGGTGATACCATGCTTCCATAGCCGTACTTCATAGAATCCCAGCGTGATTCATCTTATGGGGGGTTATTCTAATCATGTGCCGCCCATGAAATCCCCTTTTATTTTTTTGTTTCTTCAAATCATTACTCAATCGAAGGCCCAAAAACAACCATCCTTTATTTATCACAATTACACCCTCATTCTACTATCAGGGCAGCATTCCATTTCTCGTGACCTTCTCACTCTCCCTTTCTTGTCCTTACTCTTGTCCTCTTAAAAACCTTGTCGCTTTACCATACTTTAGCATGCGACCCATACATGTCTATTTATACTACTCACAACCTTCCTTCAACTTGCTTGCACCATAGATTTCCTTATGTTATTTTGGAACATCAAGCAAGATATCACATTGTCTCTGCCTCTTCTTTAATCTCTCTTAACTAGACCTCTCGATACCTAGAAACCATAGGCTAGAAGATATGCCATTGACGATGCCGCTATCATTCCTGTATACTGAATCCCTGCACTTCTAGCCTTTTATCTGAAGTATGGGTTATTCACAATCTTCTGCACCCAAGTATCTCATACGTTGCTCGTCTTTACCTTACTTACCTTAAAATATCACATCACATCTTTTATCTCTTTCATTACCTCTCTTCCACATAGGTATAATTCATATCCCCAACTTGAACTTCTATTATAATATATGCGTCTCTTTACTCAATCTCGTGAGAGCTTCATACTAACTTCTTATGAGGTTGGAACACTCCTATCTAGCCTTATCGTAGAGCCGTTATAGAATATGGCTACTATACTATCTCTCTTGTACCTCTGATATTTAAGAGTGATCCTGCAATGTTCTTAATCACGAGGTCTATAATTTTCTTGGTCCAATAATCTGGCTCCTGATTTACTTAGTTGGTGTAATTCTTTAGTTTCCACCTCCCTCTGATTAACCTTTATGTAGGCTTAAGCTATCTTCCGATCTGCGGCTCATGGTATTAGTTATTCCTTTAGCCTTTCATGGACACTATGGAATATCCATGATACAATCCTTTAACAATTCAATCCTTTGTCTATGACCTGGACTTAATTCTTTCTTTTAACTTATACCGGGGTCTTCTACGTCCGTATGATTTCCAACATATATGTTGCATTTGTAAAACTCTGAACTCTTAAGTGCATTAATAACGTAACTAACTCTGGGTCATTAATTGAATAATTCTTGTCATTCCTTCTCAGCTTTCTTTAAATGTAAGTAATTACTTTTTCTGGTCTTTTTGCCCTCTTTTGCGTGCATACTTAGCTTATCTGAGTTCTCACGCATGCCGAAGTTTTTGTGCAACTCATATGGTCTCGAATATTACTTTTTGTTTTACTCCCAGCTCATTAGCCATGGTAGGTGCAACTTGTTTTTGGAGTGCATATAATTTTGTAGTTAGACTGTTGTTACACAACCATTTCTTCTTTAGGTCACTGTGCTTTGGTTGAAGCATTCTTCCTTACTTCCTTAGCTAGTCTTTCATTGTAGTATTTAGGGAGGCTCTTCTGATTCTTGTAAAGTTGTGAGCTTATTACATTGTATACTCGATAGACCTTTTGATGTCCTACCTTGCCTATAATTATCCGTAGTTACTTACCTCCACACCCTTGTGCTTGTAGGTTTGCTTCTGAACTGATATCTTGAATGTCTTCCCAGTGGCACACTCTTTTATTCCCGTAATACTCATACAGTACCTTTAACTACCCCAACTCCTATCTGAATATATCTCAAGTATTTCAATGACATTACTGCGAGGCTGAATTCACTATATTGGGTTTTACTATGTTTATCTTGCACGATCTGCTGACTCATCTGTAACCTCTTGTTTAGCCATAACTAGGCTCTTCCTTAATAAACTACCAACTACTCGTTGGCCCATTCTTATATCAATTTTCCGCGTAATCTTTCTTAGGTTATTTCCTTTGTTTTAACTTACCTCTTGCACTGGTTCCTTATCTATCAATAACATTTCGGGCAGGAACCCTCACTTCCTTTCCTTGACGTTGTGTTTGCATAATGCAGTGGTATCATAGCATATCTGTAGGCTTTGAATAAGTGCAATCTCATTCCTTTTTCATTTTACCTCATTCTTCCTTTACCACTCCATGATTACTAGAACCACTAAATTCTGACTTCACGCCACATCACTCCATATTCCCCCCTTTAAGCAAGTACTAAGAGCTAGAGCTACGATAATCTACCTATAGATGTTTTACCTTTTCATCTTTGGCGTCTTTTCACATAATCAATTACCCTTACTCACCTTGTGGTACTGCTTCTGTACCAAGGATAACAAAATTCCTTGCTCGCGAGGGTGACACTTAGTATAATTGGCATATACAGTCCCTTAAGCTTAACTTTGCTCACATTGCTTGCTTTAGGGAAGCGTTTTCCTGAATGACCATTCTCTAAATTTCTCATGAATCTTCTTCTGTTATCCATTCTATTATCGCCGGAACGCAATCTGAATTCTCATGATGCTAACTATCACTCAGTCCCTAATTCATGTTTAGTTTATCTTGTTCACCTGCCCATACTGATTTCTATTACTCTGGGATCTAAATTTTTCCTTCTGGTAATTATGTTAGAGTCAGAATTTATTTCTCGAAATGAGGATGTGACGTATGACCTATACTCTTTTGTTGCCTCAAGGCTTGTCACGTCTCATATTTTCCTTCCCCTGACAATAGACTCTGTAATAGTGCCATTTTTGTTTTAATCTACCGTTGTCATCCATGTTGACATCTTACTCATAATGCTTCATTAACTCTCTTCTTATTTCCCTGCTAACATCTATGTCTATCACCTTATTCTGAAAACTTCAACATGACATTCTCTTGCTTTTAGCTCCCCTTGCTCCATCTACTGGATCTTCGAGTTGCTTAACATTCTCTCTCTACTAGGGACGAGAGCCATACTAAGATAATATTTATCCTTTCTAGGCTTCCAGTGCTTATGTTTGTAGTACTCATATCTAGCTGTACTATTTTAGGGTGCACCATCGAGGTGTCTCACCAGGAGATCCATTACCACGTTTGCACTATCCTTCGGAAATGTCAACCAACTCTACCAATCCATCCACTATTTTGGGTTACTCTATCCCTAGCCGGATCCTGATAACTCGTCCTTCTCTTAAACTATGCCTGTTAGCTCCCATACGGCATAACTGAGATCGGTGTGGCCGATTGTACATACATATGTCACTGTTGAAGGTAACTCAAAATGCTTATATCTCCCTCTCTGAATGGTAAATAATGATAATTTTTATTAACTGGGTACCTCGTATCCTTCTTCATCTTGCTTCTTTTACTTCTTGAAACTTGTATTTATCTTTTGAATCTCTCATTGTCTTTCACAATAAAGGTGGATAAATATTCTTCCCTTAAGGTTCCTTATCAAGAGGCTTACAAGTCTTAGTATACACATGATCTGCTGAATATTTCATATTTATCCATCATAAGCATGGTGCAAAAATTGAGTTCCTCTGACTCAACACTTCCACAACTATATCTCTTACCAACCGTCTTTCTGGATGTAGGCATCATTGTATTACGAATAAGATAGAGTTTAGGAAATTGAGTTCTTACAACTGAGCTCTACCACACGATCTAGAGTAAGAAGAAAGAGTGACAGTCCTAAATGCCCTGTAGCCTCCTGATTATAAGTCTGGTGCACGACACACCCATAAACAAGACTCTACTAGATATGGCTTGTAGAATCCATAGGACACAACTGCTCTGATACCACTTTTGTCATGGCCCAAACCGATGGGCCGCGATGGTCACCCGGTACCTTACTCAACCTAGTACCAACGTAACATATCTTTCTTATTACATCATCATATACACGTGACATACGGGCCTAATAGGCCAACATCATCATTTATAAACTCAAAACATAAGCCGACAAGGCCGTACAATCTTTCACGTACACGACATACGTCTATAAGCCTCTAAGAGTACATAAATGTCATAAAGGTCGGGACATGGCCCCGCCATACTAATCAGTACATGTCCTAATCATACTAACCACATAAGCAACTCCAGAACAAATGGAGTGTACCAACATCTTCCGCCACGCTGATCACCTACTTGGAGGACTCTCGACCTGTATATCGAGACCTGCAGGCATGAAACGCAGAGTCCCCAGGCAAACGGGACGTCAGTACAAATAATGTACCGAGTATATAAGGAATGAAATTCAGTAAAAAATAGACATGAGAGAAACATGGAGTAAAAGACTCAACATGTACGTCTGCATAGCTCTGTGAATAATTCTATTTTTATACTATCATGCATATGCGTATAAAATGTCATTCCATGCATTGGTATATGCGTTCATAACATCATCAAGCCTCTAAGGGTATCCCATCATATCATTTCGGCCATTGTGGGCAAATCATTAACGTATACTAGCTGATCAGGTGGTGGTGCGTATATAACAACATAACCTTTCCCATATCCTATATACCTATACATACATATATATACGCGTATATAATGACATCTGATCATGGGTCGATGTGCATGTATAAATGCATGAAATGCATATGAAATACGTTAATAAAATCTCTCGGTACGTCATAAGACCATTATGTCTCTTATTAATATCATGAAATAAACTTTACCAACTTACGTATTTTTGAGACCCATGAACGGATGATAAAATAATATGACACATGGGGAATCAAGAACATAAGCATCTCTAGTATTTCGATGAATAGAGTTATTTATGAAATTTGTGCATTTGCTTATTTCGTTCGTATCGTATAGATCATGCCAAAAAGAAAGAAGGGAAAGCCTTAACATACCTGGAGTAGCGAAAAATCCGTGTTATATTTTGTTTTGAGAATGATTGCACTGTACTCCCTTAGAATCGCAAAATCTCACGCTATATAGTAAAAGTGGTCTCTGTACAAAATGTTTTGAAGCAGTACGTTGCAAATCTTTCTAAGTAGTTTCGTATGAACTTAAGTGACTTACATTACTATCAAGTATCATCTTGGAGGAAACCTTCTTGCTGAACCTTTTCATTAATTTCAGAGACACCAAAACGAATTGAAAATGGGTTTTAAGTCTTTTTGGAATGAAATGTTGTTTTGTATCCCAATTCCTAGAAATGAAGTATCTTTCCATTATCACTTAGGTTGCCACCTTTCCATTCCATTATAAGAGTCATGAATATGGAAAAGTCCTTACTGCCATGTGGGGGTGGGGTGGGGAAAGTTTAATCTTATCCTATAATCAATTAATTAATTAGGTAATATCCCGCAACCTGGTAATTAACTAATTACCCGCATAATTAAGAATTATCTCAAATTACTTAAACTTCTACTTATTTTTAATACACTTTATACACTTTACTAACATGGCCATGTGGTACCTTGTATGGTACTAGTCCATAAATACCAGGTATTTTAGCTCGGACCGTATTTTATCCCAAAATAACAAATTTCGACGAAACTCATTTTATTCGATTTGCTTACCCTCTCACCTTCACAAATTTACTTATGCCTTGTTTGAAATAGCATAATACTTGTAACCTTACAATAATCTCATTCCCGAGAATGCATTAATTTACTTATGGCATACTTTCACGTATGAAAACATGGGGTGTAACAAGAATTCACTTACCTTGCGGTTCTTGATGAATATCATCTCAAAAGAGCTCTCAAAACCGGTTTCAAATGTTTAGTAGAATGCTAGTATTATCCGGTACCACCTAAGAAGGGTGCGCACTCCAAAAGGCGCATTGTGCTTTGACTTGCAGATGCTTGACATGTATTACAATAATGGCCCGATTGATTGAATACTGATGTTCAGATTTATCTACATGGCAACAAGAAATTATGGAAGTATTTCTCGTGGAACGATTTTGTATGATGAAAATGTCAGTAATTTTAATAATGTAGTTGGGATTAGGTGATTATGGTATTTTAGAGATTTGAAGACGAAGAGGATTCTCACAGGCATGTGTTATAGATCGATTATTGTGCAAATTTCTATTGTTATCTACCTATTTTGGGTGGACCAGAATTGATTTGGAGGCCATTGGTGGGCCCAATGAGAATGTGTATTCTACATCAGGTTGGATTTGTCTACCCAACACAGTTATTGTGGAGGGATGTGTTATCAGTTGGAGTGGATCTTATTCGTGTTCTGATATGTTCCATGTCTTACTCTCACATTCTATGATGGGTTGTCATATGTTGATTACTTTTATCTGATGCAATTCTGTTGAGAGCCTTGTGGCGAAATTCGAGCGAGTTGATTCTCGGGGTGTTGAATGGTTGATTGCGCCTTGGTTGTGGTCTTTCTATTTGTGGTATATTGTGTTATCCATTTTTCCGTCTTTATGGTCATGCATTTTGCGTGTTTGTTGTTGATATGTATATGATAGTTCATAGTGAGCATCACGCCTCGACGTATCCTATGTGTATAAGTGTTTCGATTGGGTCATGATGTTTGGTTATAATTACATATTTTTAGTGCATTACTTACCTTATATTTTGGGGCATTAATGCTAAACTATACTATATTTATGGTTAATTGAGTCTATTTTATGTGTAGGTGAATTGAAGATGAAAGTAGAAGATAAAGGAGACCTACAAGTCTAAAGCGTGCGCAGGAGCAGTGAATGAGAGAACCTGGCGACGCTAGGCATGAAGCTGGCGACGACGCTAGGCATGAAGCTGGCGATGCCAGGCTGAGGCTGGCATTAGGCTGGCGACGCCAGGCCTGGGGCCAGGTCCAATCCGAGTTTTGAAGACTTAATTCGTTTTCGGGTTTGACTAGGACTTGTCCTACATGTTTAGGTCTTTTCCTACACATATAAATAGACCTAAAAACGCCATAGAGGGAAAAAGATTGAAAGAGAGCATACTTGGAGAGAACATACCTGGAGAGGGACTTGTTTGAGAGGAAAACACAAGTACAAAGCCGCTGTGGAGGCCGGAATTCATCAAGTTCCATATTTCTCTCACCAAACTTAGTAATTTTTATGTTTCTTTGTATGATTTGTTGTTTGGCTACCATGTCTATGTGGAGCTAAACTTCACGTTCTAGGGTTGTGGTTCTTTCATGACTATTGTTATTCGGATATTGATTTTGCCTTCTTGATTTATCATATTGGTTTACTTATTCAATCTTGCGCTTAATTATTCAATTTCTTGATCACCAATTGAATACTATCTACGAATCTAGAATTCAACTCGAAAGTGGGAATTCTAGATTGCATATAGGATTGATTAGAGCAAGTTCTTGAACTCGGGCATCGGGGAATTGATTCGTGGTTAGGATAGACATATACCTAATTGCCTTGCTTGGTTTAGTTATAGGAATTATAAATGCATTCTTGTTGATTCTAACTCCATAGACATATAGGCATTAGGTTAGCTTGAATAGGCGAGTAAGAACTCGACAGATTCTTATAAGCAATATTAACCCTGTCAACCAATAAGCCAGATAAATTAGTCGGTCAATTAAATTTAATATTACAATAGGATTGTTAGATAGCCCATAACCCTAGATCATTTTTATTACATTGATATCATAAAACATCTGCTCTTTCTCTGTTCAAAGTTCATTATTTATATTTTTTTATTTAATTAGTTTAGAATAAAATATTTTTAGGTTTAATTCTTGTTTAGATAATTAGGATAGTCTAAGTTAGTTAATAGTTAATCACAAGTCCTCGTGGGTTCGACATCCGACTTTTAGTCACTTTATTACTTGACGACCACGTATACTTGCGTGTGCGTTTGGCTGCTACAAGTTTTTACATCGTATCAGAGTTATGTTGGGATATGATTCTTTGGGCTTAATTATTGTGTTGTTTTTCTCCCTTGTGTGATGGCTTCATTGCACTGCGCTTCATGGTGGTATCTGTTGAGCTTGCGGGGCGGTTCTCTCATTTGATTCTCTTCAATTATTGGGTACATCGAATTTGTCACTTGTTTGGTGCACTTATTGCATGGTACGCGGCTCTATGTAGGATTTGTGTGGCATATTGGTAGAGAAGCTTTTATTGGATGAGGTGAAGTTATTGGGCCTGAATTGAGTCCCATCAGATTTGATTAAGCTATGTTTGGAACTATAGTGTCTTTAGTCAACCTAGATTTTGGCTTTGGTTCTCGTCGGTCAAGAGAGCTCCATGACTGGTTTATGTGATGGGGGGTTATGAGTTTCTATGTGTTTCTTTCATCATTGTTGTGTTTGAAGATTTGGAACAAGGTTTTTATTGGAAGGATGTTAGATACCGGTACTGTATTTGCTATTTGCATGACTATTGTGGTCGGCAGCTTTGGCTATGTGTATCTATGTTATGTGGAATATCATTTGGATACACTTGGGATATGGTTACGGCTTGATGCAGCTTAATACTGACTCATACATCATATAGATGCGAGAATCATGTCTCATAATTAATTTGGGAAGTTGGAGATTGTGTTCTAAGGGTTGTGAGCTAATGTTAAGGTAATGATCATCAGTTAGATTGTGTTGTTAGGCTTATATAGATTGGGATGAAGTGAGATCACCCATAGGTATGGGCGTGGTGAGTTTATACAGTGACTTGATTGCTTTAGGACGATTCTTAGCACATTCGAGGATCAACACATGTTTAAGTAGGGGAGAATGTATTGACCCGACAAGTTGTTATGCGAAGTTGTATTCAGTTAAGTGGTTTGAGGTCATGCGTAGAAATGTATGGTGTATTATGACTTGTGTGTATCGTTTGTTTTGGTTCCTCAGCAGTTCCTGATTGATTATCAACTAGGAAGCTTTAAGTTGGAAGAGTTGACAAAGCTTGAATTTTGTGTATTTGACCTCGGGACGGAGTTTTTATTATTCCAATACGTCCATATGGTAATTTTGGACTTAAGCATATGCCCGAAATTTTATTCGGAGGTTTCTAGGTTGATTTGGTACTTTTGGCGAAAGTTGACAATTTGATAGTTTAGAATTTTCCTAAGTTTCCATGGTTTGACTTTATATCTATCGGGATCGGATTTTGGTTTTGTGAATTTGTATGACTCAGTTTTTTTATTTGGAACATGTCTGCAAAATTTGGTGTCATTCCGAGTTTGTTTAATAGGAATTAGACGTATGTTGTCTTTTTGCAATTGTTAAGTTTCATTGTAATTTTTGTGTTCTCTGTTGTCTAATTCATGGTTTTGGACGTTATTTTGGTATTTTTATCGCACAAGTGAGTTCGTATGATTATTATGTACTTGTGCAAATGGTTGGAGTGGAGCCTTAAGGGCTCGGGTG
>AWOL01S0035991.1:8701-19035 GCA_000715115.1 Nicotiana otophora | reverse complement strand
TTGGATTACTTAGGTCTAAGATGTGTTAGAAGTCCATAAAATAATGTTTTTACATGTATTTATGCTAAGTAGGGTCGGGCCCAGACAAAAAAGCCAGTGCAAAATAGGAAACAATCTCTGAACGATTTGCAAAGGCGCGCCGCATGAGGCGACGCGCCATGCGGGTCATTAGTGGGGAAGTTTAGTGAGTTTATTTCTGATAGACAACAGAGAATAGGCCTATTGTGGCACCCCACGTGGAGCCTCACGCGCCGCGGCTGTGGGACTTTCTCTGAGTACGGATTTTTCTTGCTTTTTAGCTATCCCGGCGTGGTTATCGACCCCTGTACGCGATCCTGACTTATTCCCTTGAACTGTTACTCATACTTCAAAGATCCAAATCATCCAAATTTATTCTGTAACATTTTCATAGCTCGAAAACCCTCCTACAAAATATGAAACGCACAATTACTGCAAAACACTAGCAATTAACGGTCAAATTCAATTAAACTGCAGTAAATTGTAATGTAATAAGCAACCAAAACATGAGATTATAGCCTACCATCAAGAAATAAAACTACACTTTTTAAAGACACGACCTTTTTAAACAACTCTCCTAACTCATCACACCAAGAATATTTAAAACAGATTAAGCACAATACCGTAACATCCTTATGTCGAGATTTGACTCAAAAGCACCACATATTTTTCACAACCCGCTCACCTACTCTAACATAGAGGTCCACAAAATTACCTTTCCTTCATGAATCAAGTGCCCTCACACAACAATAGAGTCTAGTTCTACACACAATAAAATTAAGAATAATTCTGAACTCAAGATAGAAAGACTTCACTCACTCTGAGAAACAACATACATATGCCACAGAAGCCGTACCATGGGCTTGCCCATAGTGTACTACTCTACTAATTGAGCTCATTCAGTCAAGGATCAAGTAGGACATTATTTGGTTTTAGTGTAGGGTGCGGGATCGGTAGGTTATATTTGGATATAAGAGTGACTACACCTCCCTAAGCAGTTTAATACATACAGTTAACCGTGCAAAACCCCGCACTTATGTCAACCATAGCTCCAGCTTCACATCAATATACATCAACTCCAAACTTCATTAAGCACAAATACATCAAAAATTACCACTATCAATGAATATTTTTAACACCAATAGAACAACTTTATTTTTTTCCTTTTCTTTTTCAATTCAAGTAGTTCTTACTTTTTCAAAACAATGCACCTTTCTCCTTATTTCAATAGTTCCATTCAAAAGCCAAACCACCACCCCACACTTTAACTTTTACAAAGTTCATACAATATTCAAGTGCTCAGGAGAGGTAAAAGGTTCAAATAGATGGTCAATTCATACAAATAAGTAAGACTTGTAATGTGTATGCAAAGGAAACAAGATTATAGGCTCAAAGGGGTTGACTAAGATACATAAAAATTAGGTGGGTAAAAGCATATAATTGGCTCAACAAAGAAATGCCTATATCACTTCCAAGATTGAATAAGACTACAATTTCGCTTTGCAAACACTTGAGAAAAGTTCTAAACATCAAATGCAATGCATACAATAACAAAAAATCTCACACACACATGGCATATAACTCACTCAAAATTGGACTATCAAGACACTATAGTCAAAGCAGTTAAGCTAAGTTAAGATCATACAATTAAAGGTACTTATACAAGAGTAAATAACTGAGCCTAAGCATCACAACTAAAGCACTTACTATTCTCAAGGTATAATAAAGTCAAGAGATATTTCCTTCGTTTCATATCATAGCACAAGATTTCCTACTCCTAGAAAAAAATAAAACTAACTGCACCCGTGTCACACCCCAAACCTGGGGAGGCGTGGCTGCACCCGGTGCCGTGCTGACCCGAGCGAACCATTCTGTAACTCATGATCATTCGACCAAAACTAGAACATACATAGGTCAAGTTGGCTAAACGCATTCCTTTTATAACTATCATGGGCCAACATGGCCACAACTCATAATGTACAAGCGTAAGTAGGAAAACACTGTATCCCTTAACCATTTTTTCTTAAAACATGAATACATATGGGCCGTAAAGGCCTCTGACATACTATACAAAATGAACCTCTATCTACAAAGCCTCTAAGATTATTTGACATCGAATGGGAGAGGGTACCGGCCTACCCATAAGGCTGTAGCAAAATTCTGACATGATAACTCATAGACTCATATGCAATCCGAATGAGGTGGAGTCTTATCGATCCTTCGCTGAATGCCAATCTCGTCTACTATTAGGGCTCGTCAAATTGATTATCTATACCTGCAGGCATGAATGCCGTATCCCCAACAAAAGGAGATCAGTATGAATAATGTACTGAGTATGTAAGGCAGAACTAAAACATAACAGTAAGTCAACATTAATTAAAGACATATAAGAATCAACCTGAATCTTTGAAGTACCACCGTATATACATACTTACTATACTTATATATATACAATGCTTCTCTTTGAGACTATTATCCATATCGTATAATGCATGACTGCCCAACCGATCAGTGGTAACTGCTCGACTGGCCGTAGTGCAGTGGTAAATGCATGACTGCCCGACCGGTCGTAGCTCGATGGTAAATGTGTAACTGCCCAATCGGTGGTAAAAAATGACACATAACTGTCCAACCGATGGTAACTGCCCGACCGGCCATAGCACGGTGCTAAATGAATGAAGATGCATGTACATATATCACTATATTATAAACATTAACATCTTTATCGTACGCGTCAATATAGACTTAGCAACATACTTAAATATATTTGAATATAACTTTAAAGGAATAAATAACGTAGAGCTTCTTAACTACTAAGAGTAGAACCACTTATGGAATAGCATTACGTTTACGTATCGTTTCTTGGATCATGGCAAAAGAAAGATGACATCACCAGAAATTCAAAATGCCGATACCGGATCCTAAAAGCTATTTTCGGAATATCCTGCTCCCTGATATTCAATTGGTGATACCCGGATCGTAAATCAATTTTGGAGAAGTATTTAGCACCCTGTAACTGATCAAACAAATCATCTATTCTTGGTAGTGGGTAGTTGTTTTTTATTGTGACTTTGTTGAGCTGTCGGTAGTCAATGCACATCCTCAGTGATCCATCGTTCTTCCTCACGAAGAGAACCGGTGCGCCCCATAGGGACACACTCGGTCAGATGAAACCCTTCTCTAACAAATCCTTCAATTGTTCCTTTAGTTCCTTCAATTCTGTTAGTGCCATTCTGTAGGGCGGAATAGATATAGGCTACTTGCTTGGCATCACATCAATCCCAAAATACTTAGCCTTAACATACCTGGAGTAGGGAAAAATCTGTATGATATTCTTGCTCGAATTCTTGTTGAAGCAGAAATGTCAAGTTACTAAGTTGCCAATAGTAGGACAAGAATGGCATAGGCTCTGTCCTAGATCTAGTGCACATGTGATTACTTTCTGTTGAGCTAAATTCTTAAATCTTGAAAAGATGGCATTTTTCAAGAATTCAAGATTAGATATAAGTAGTAATTGCATGTTTTCCACCTTACGGCTTACACCTCTCAACTTACTGTTGCCCGCTAACAGTTCATGATGCCTAATCCTGAAAAGTTGGTGACACATCATCTATAACTCATGGATGACCAGGCACTACCAACGATAGTAACTGAACAAGAAATATACCGTTGTTCAGAAGAGAAACAAAGTCATCTAAAAGGAGTTAAACACTCTTATAGGCGGAGTTAATGAAATAAGGACAATTTATGACACTATTTGCAAAGACAAGAAGCCTGTCGATCAGCTCTTCGTTTAACAAAATGAAACAAAAGAAGAGTGCAAAAAGGAGTTCTAATGGTGAAATTTAATTAAATCTACACTTTGATAAACTTCTCTTTCATGTGTATTAGAATTGACATGTCTTGTACTTAGTAGATTAGGTTGCCACCTATTTAAAATTGATCAAGAGTCATTTGGTTAAAGAGTGGCTTGCTGCCACGTTGGTCTTTTCCATCTTTATCCAAATAATTCATTAGTTAAGTGGGTAATATCCAATTACCCAATAATTAACCAATTACCTGCATAATTAAGAATTGTCTAAAATTACTTAAAATTCTACTCATTTTTAATATACTTTATATAACTTACTATCTTGGTCATGTGGTACCATATAAAATCAATACATACACTATTATTTCATTAAAATATCCACGTAAAAATGCATATATTTCTCAACTTCTAATTTTCCTAATGTCATATATAGAGTTCAAATTTTCATATGCTTAATTCTTAAAATGGTAAAAAGATAACCTTCTTTTCTTGTGAGAAAAAAATTTCTATCTTTTACAATAAAGAAAATCTCATAAACTTCCTCATAACATGTGTATAATTTAAAATATATTCAAAAGTAGTAATATTAATAACTATATAAAATCATATTTTTTAATCTTTTTACAAAAATGTTCCACTCAATATAAATACCATATCAAAATGTATCTCACGGTATCAAGGTTGTTAAACTTACGCGGTCTTATGGTAACGAATCCTCTGTAGAACAGTACGGGATGTAATATCTTTCCCCCCTTTAGAACATTCGTCATCGAATGTTAACTCTTAGATATTTACAAAATTTTTACTAGGGTCTCCTTTGTAAATTAAACTAAAACCCAACCTCTATCTGAAGTCTCGACTATTCACAACATTTTCTACTTGAGTATCTCGTATCTTCTTCATCTTTAACTTACTTACCTTTCAATCTCGCATCGTATCTTTTGTTTCTTTCATAACTTCCCTTCCACATAGGTGGAAATTACGCCTTAAAGCTCTACTGTGATACTTGCACTTCTGGTGCATACAAAATCTGGTGAAAGCTTCATACTAACTTCTTACGACTCAGCTTTATGGCACGATCTGGAAACAAAAGAAGGGTAACATTTCCTAAATGCCTTATAGCCTCTCAATTGTAAATGTGGCGCTCAACAAACCCATAAGTGAGACTCTACTAGGGACGGCTTTGTAGACTCCCTAGGACACGACTTGCTCTGATACCACTTTGTCACGCCCCAAACATGGGGAGGTGTGGCTGGCACCCGGTGCCGTGGTGGCCCGAGCTAACCATTCTGTAACTCATGATCATTCGACCAAAACTAGACCATACATAGGTAGAGTTGGCTGAACTCATTCCTTTTATAACTATCATGGGCCAGCATGGCCACAACTCATAATGTACAAGCGTAAGTGGGAAAACACTGTATCACTGAACCATATTTTCTTAAAACATGAATACATATGGCCCGTCAAGGCCTCTAACATACTGTACAAAATGAACCTCTGTCTACAAAGCCTCTAAGATTATTTGACATCAAATGGGACAGGGTACCGGCCTAGCTGTAAGTCTGTAGCAAAATTCTGACACGATGACTCATAAACTCATATACACTCCGAATGAGGTGGAGTCTTACCGATCCTTTGCTGAATGCCAATCTCGTCTACTATGAGGGCTCGTCAAACTGATTATCAATACTTTCAGGCATGAATGTAGTGTCCCCAACAAAAGGACGTTAGTACGAATAATGTACTGAGTATGTAAGGCAGAACTGAAACATAACAGTAAGTCAACATTAATTAAAGACATATAAGAATCAACCTGAATCTCTGAAATGCCGCTGTATATGCATACTTATTATACTTACATATATACAATGCTTCTCTTTGAGACTATTATCCATATTGTATGATGTATGACTACCCAACTGATCAGTGGTAACTGCCCAACCGACCGTAGCACGGTGGTAAATGCATGACTTACCGACCGGCCATAACGCGATGGTAAATGTATAACTGCCCAACCGGCCGTAGCTCGGTGGTAAATGGATGACTGCCCGACCGGCTGTAGCACGGTGGTAAATGTGTAACTGCCCAACCGGTGGTAAATAATGACACATAACTGCCCAACCAGTGGTAACTGCCAGACCGACCGTAGCACGGTGGTAAATGTGTAACTGCCCAACCGGTGGTAAATAATGACACATAACTGCCCAACCAGTGGTAACTGCCAGACCGACCGTAGCACGGTGGTAAATGTGTAACTGCCCAACCGGTGGTAAATAATGACACATAACTGCCCAACCAGTGGTAACTGCCAGACCGACCGTAGCACGGTGGTAAATGCATTAAGACTCATGTACATATATCACTATATTATAAACATTAAGATCTTTATCGTATGACTCAATATAGACTTGGCAACAGAGTAGACCTTCTTAAGACTACATTACAAGAATGAATATCGTAGACCTTCTTAACTACTCAGAGTAGAACCACCTATGGAATAGCATTACGTTTATGTATGGTTACTTGGATCGTGCAAAAAGAAAGAAGGATTAGCCTTAACATACCTGGAGTAGGGAAAACTTCGTATGATATTATTTCTCGAATGCTTGTTGAAGCAGAAATGTCACGTTACTAAGTTGCCAGTAGTAGGACAAGAATGGCATAGGCTCTTTCCTAGCTCTAGTGCACATGAGATTACTTGATGTTGAGTTAACTTCTTAAATCTTGAAAATATGGAATTTTTCAAGAATTCAAGATTAGATATAAGTACTAATTGTATGTTTTCCACCTTACGACTTACAGCTCTCAACTTATTGTTGACCGCTAACATTTCATGATGCCTAATCCTGAAAAGTTGGTGACACATCATCTATGACTCATGGATGACAAAGCACTACCAAAGATAGTAACTGAACAAGCACTATACAGTTGTTCAGGAGAGACACAAAGTCATCTAAAAGGAGTTAAACACTCTTATAGGCGGAGTCAATGAAATAAGGACAGTTTACGACACCATTTGCAAAGACGAGACACATGTCGATCAGTTCTTCGTTTAACAAAATGAAACAAAAGAAGAGTGCAAAAAGGAGTTCTAATGGTGAAATTTAATTGAATCTTCACTTTGCTAAACTTTTCTCTTTCATGTGTATTAGAATTGACATGTCTTGTACTTAGTAGATTAGGTTGCCACCTATTTAAAATTGATCAAGAGTCATTTGGTTATAGAGTGGATTGCTGCCATGTCGGTCTTTTCCATCTTTATTCAAACAATTCATTAATTAAGTGGGTAATATCCCATTACCCAATAATTAACCAATTACCTGCATAATTAAGAATTGTCTCAAATTACATAAAATTCTACTCATTTTAAATATACTTTATATAATTTACTATCATGGTCATGTGGTACCATATAAAATCAATGCATACACTATTATTTTATTATAATATCCATGTAAAAATGCATATATTTTATCAACTTCTAATTTTCCTAATCTCATATAAAGAGTACAAATTTTCGTACGCTTAATTTTTAAAATGGTAAAAAAGATAACCTTCTTTTCTTGTGAGAAAATAATTTCTATCTTTTACAATAAAGAAAATCTCATAAACTTCCTCAAGAGTAAGGAAGCTATAGAGGCATAAAATTATTTGAGGCACCAGAATCACTTAAGGATTTATCAAAATTAATAGTTCCTAAAGAGTAATGTATAGTAAAACTCCCTAGATCTCCACACTTGTGTGGGAGTTATTTTGCAATATCGCGCTGCAATGCTCTGTGAGCTTGACTACTGAGGTCGCCTCTATTTTTCACTTCTTTGTAATGATCTCTTTCAAGAATTTGGCATAAGCAGGCATCTGGGAGAACATTTCTGTAAATGGTACATTTGCATGAACCTGTTTCAGAACAACCAGAAAACACCCAAACTACTTGTCTAGCTTTTCTCTACTTTGATTTTGAGGGAAAGGCATAACAGACATATGCTTGCTCTCCTCAGGGTCCTCCCTTCTCGAGTTTTCTTCCTTCTTGTTCTTATCGCCTTTCATATGGCCTTTCTTCTTCTTATCAACATCACTCTTTAGCTTCTCCCCACTTTCTTTTTCAAGTCTCGCATCATTTTGGATTGGGGCTGAGATCTTTCAACCCTTGCCCACTTCTCACAATTACAGTATTCATTATTTCTTTAGGATTTCTTTCTGTACCAGGAGAGTTCATGGAATCCTCTCAAACAATAGAGTAGCTAGCTGCCCAACCTGTCTTTCCAGGTTCTGAAAACCCGTGCCCAGTTCTTTGATAGCTGCTCCATGTTCCTGTATAACTGAGCTATCAGTTTCAAGCCTCTCATCTATCTTGATAATAAAAGCCTTAATTAGATCTTCCATACTGGACTGCTTAGATTGTGGAGGTTGATATTGCTGTCTCTACTGATTTTGTAAGACTAGAGCTCCTTGTACCTAGGGTTTAGGGTATTTCTATTTCCATTCATTCGTAGTACCCCCAGGTGAACTCCATGAAAAACCGAGGTGCCTCTGACCCATTGCATTAAAATCATAATTTTCCACAACATTCACTTCCTGAGTTGAGACTTGACAATCATGAGCAGGGTGTCCTCTTCCACATATATCATAAGCCGTGTGAGGCTCATTTTGTATCCTGGATAAGGTCAGCTTTCATATTTCTTTTGACATAGCATCAAGCTATACCTGCACAGATATAATAGCATCAACTTGGTGAACACCAATTGATTTTCTTCTTCCAGCACTCTCAGAAGGCCACTGATTGGAATCTTTAATTAACTCATCATGAATTGTAAGTTCTCCTCTAGAGTCTCCTTCATCAAAGGGCCTCCAACTACATTCCTCAATGTTCTACACGTGGCCGGTGTCAATCCTTCGCAAAAATCCTGGAATTGCATCCAAAGATCAATTCCGCCATGTTGCCAATTTTTAACTATCTCCTTAAACCTCTCCCATGCTTCAAAAACTGTTTCAATCTCTTCCTGGCAGAAGTTATGTATTTCTCTTCTAATCTTGCCCGTCTTAGCTGAGGAGAAATATTTATCAAGCAATATTTTGGTCATCTCCTCCCAGGTGCTAATCGATCCATTGGGCAAGCTTCAAAGCCACTCGTTCACATCATCTTTAAGTAAAAAGAGGAATTCCCTTAAGTACACTGCATCTTGTGACACCCCATTATATTGAAAGGTGTTCATAATCTCCTCGAAGTCCATTAGATGTGTGTTTGGATTTCCGTTCATCTTACCTATGAAGACACAATAATTCAGAATGGTTTGAAGCAACCCTTGCTTTCACAAAAAATTGTTTGCTACAATTGGAGGTGGTCTAACGCTTGATAATCCTTGATTATAGATCGATCTAGCATAATCGCCAAGTGGTCTCCAAGGCATGGGATCAATATTTCTAAACTGTCGGCAGCCAAGGGTTGATGTTGATTAATTTTGTGAGTGCTCTCTTCTTGATAGACATTGTTTGCAACTCTAATAGTTGCTTCCTTAGACTCCCGTGCAACTTTTTCTCATTGTTGGATTGTCTCTCTTGAAGCCAAATCTACATTATCATCACCATTTTCGGCCATTGTTTCTTGGGTTGAGGGTTGCCCAACCTTTTGTAACTTATCGGTGAGATCTCTTTCCTTCCTTAGTTGTCGCAGTGTTGTTTATAACTCTGGCTTGTATGGTAGCACTTCTTTCGCAGAAGCTCGAGTCATGCACTAATCTTAACCTGTAACCTGTGCACAGCCAATGAACACTAACCGTAAAAAAGGAAAAACAAAAATAAAAGAAAGAATTCTTGAATTATCACTGCAAACTATTTCAAACACTATTGATTGCCAATCCCCGGCAACAACGCCAAAATTTGACAAGCGCAAAACACACACTTAAATTATGCTCGCTAATAAAAGATAGTATAGTATAATATCGTATCCACAGGGATTGGATTTAAATAGTATTCTCGTAGTTTCTAGCTCGATTGCTATCCAGGAGAATCAACAGTTGAGATTTATGGGATTAATAACTAAAATTAACTAATTATCTAAAGCTATTGACTAGTGACTATCGAGACAAGGGATAAGAAACTAAGGTTCTCAGTGGGAGAAGATAGGGTTTAGACAGGATAGGTGCAAGATAGTTGTTCGGGATCTAACTCTAGATAATTCACTTCTAGTGTTCAAGTGAGTCTCCCGAATTCACTTAATTATTAGTTCACACATTTGGCAACACTCCTCTCTCGATTAGGTCTTAACCGCACGAGATGAACAGATTTAAGCACGTGAAGATATACAAGAATGCGTAATGGATTAGTCTTTAGGAAAACCTTTTTTGGTTATTCTCCTAACTAAGTTTAATTCAACTAGCCTCTTTCGATTACTTAGAAGAATCTATGAACTCAACCAACAATATAATGCAAAAATATCACAAGTTATGCCTCTCTCGAGTAAATGAACTAGTGAATGTCGATGCAGCAATTAAATCTTTCAAAT
>AWOL01S0035986.1:0-12580 GCA_000715115.1 Nicotiana otophora | reverse complement strand
GTTTGTTTTGGAAATGAGTCGGCTTGCCTAGTTCCACGATAGGCGCCATCACGACAGGGGTTTGTTTGGGTCGTGACATATTGGTATCAGAGCCTAAGTTACATAGGTCTCACGAGTCATGAGCGGGTTTAGTAGAGTCTTGCGGATCGGTACGGAGACGTCTGTACTTATCTTCGAGAGGCTACAGAACCCTTAGGAAAATTGTACTTTCTTGTATTCTATCGTGCAAAATTGATTCAGCTTGAAACATAATTCTTTGAATTCCTTCCACGCATTCGTATGCGCACATGAGCGCTCGGTATCAGTTCTGCATTGCCGGCTTGTGATTCTATGAACGAGGTTCGAGATGTGTATTATGTGTTTTGGTGATGGGATAGTCTGGAGGACTGGAAGCCAGGTTTAAACTGTAGTTTTGGCTCGATTGCTTCAGTTGTAACCTGTACATTTGGACTCATATGTCCGGTAATTCCCCTATGAGTGGAATTCGTGGCTTGAAGAGCGGTGGAATGGCTTTGCGATGAGTATGATGTAACTGCGGGATGTGTCAAGACGATTTGAATGTGACGAGAAGTGTTTCCTTGAAATGTAAAGGAAGGCCATTGGGCGCTTGATTTTCGTTTTGATGTGACGTACGGTCTCGAGTATGAATGTTTTGAAGGATCTTTCACGTTGTTACATTTTGGGGCAAATTATATTCCCCTGTCTTGTCAAAGAGTTTGGACTCAAGAAGAGTAAGTGATTATGTAGTAATTGTGGTTGCGAATGGGTATTTTTTATGTTGATGGCTCGAGAAAGATGATCTTCGAAGAGACTTAGAGTCGGTAACATTTTATTGGTTCAGGTGCGACAGAGATAAATTTTGATTTGATGCAGCAGTTGGGTAGCAAAGTATGAGGGAAGACATGTCGGGAAGTGTTTCGCGGTGGTTGAAGTACTAGCAGGTCAAGTAGGAGAAGTAGAGGTTGAGAAGTTTCTTAAAGGAGATGATTTAACAGAGTGGTAGATTAGCATATGAATTCACTAATAGGGTAGTCGTGCGCCTTGAGAAAGTGTAGAATGGTTTGGAATCGTATTAGTATGTGAATCGGCTTGCAGACTCTATTTGGAGTGATGGTTAGCATACAAAGGAAAATTGAATATGGCAGAAAGGAGTGTGTTTGAAATGAATAGAGGCGGGAAAATCTGATTATTGTGTCAGGTGCAATATGACTTGAGTTTGGAAGGTATTGTTGACTTACAGTTGATGTAACAGGGAAAGTGCAGACTTATACAAATGGTGGGCAAGCATGAACTCGGGAGAATTTACGGATTTAGTGGTCGTTGCACTCAGTGCATTGTCATTGGAAGATGTCGGTAAGGAATTCCACATGTGGGTTATCTCCTGTGTGCAGCTAGCGTGGCATGATGCTGATAAAGTATTTGCGAGGAATATTACTCGCTACTCGGTAGGAGTTCGCGTATGTGATTTTGGCTGGAGATTCAGAATGTTCATGAAAGGCTTAATAAAAGACTTCGAGAAGTCTGGCAGGTTAACGGTGCGAGACCTTGGTAAGTGAGAAGGAGAAATCCTTACGGGTTCTAATTTTATATAATTGCAGCGTAAGGCTAAGTGGGGAAGTCTGCTATCGACGAGTTGATTGCACAGTTATGGGTTNTGAACGTTATATGCTTTATTGCTCGTCACTACTGCTCAGTCTATTTATTGTTGTTACTTACTGAGTTGGCGTACTTACGTTACTCACTGCACCTTGTGTGCAGATCCAGGTGTAGCTTGACATGGTAGCGGTTGTTGATTATTTTGGTTGCATATTTTATCGGGGATAGCAAGGTAGTTGCTTGGCGACCGCAGCCCCTGCTCTTCTCCCTCTTATCTTCCTCTAGCTGTATTTAGTTATTTTCTAGGTTGAGTTGGCCTTGATATTGTTAGACAGATTGTAGTAGATGCTCATGACTAGTGACACCCCGATGTCGAACTTTTCCTTCCGCACTTTTGTTTTGATTTGAACTCCTTTGCAAATATTTTTATGTTAAATAGCACGGAAATTATCTTTGAAATGAAAATATCGGTTTAATTTGGAAATGAGTCGGCTTGCCTAGTTTCACGATAGGTCCATCACGACAGGGGTTAGTTTGGGTCGTGATAATAATACCTCGGAAAGAGAGTCATCCTAGCCTGACCGCATGCCACGTATCAAACATCATCCTGAAACGTGTAAAGTAAGCAGGGGCCTGGAGGGGGGGACCTAAGGGCTGAGTACACCACAATGGTACTCAATAAGTCTCATAGACTCTCTCTAACTTAAGTTCTTGGGACAAACTTTATAACAACAATGCATCAATATTTGATATAAAACGATAAGAAATTTTATCAGTTCATGACCCTTGTTATTTTAAATAACAACCAAGTGAAATATAAACCACAATATAAACTTGTAAAATATTTACATCACTCCACGATTTTAAATAAAAATATGCAAAATCATTCCATTTGCTTTAAGTCATCGAAATCACTTTCGGCTCCTTAGGCCTAAACATAAGAAAATCATCACTACCTTTCACTGCGAATACTATACCATCACCGACATAAGAAGGTCAACTAGGATATGTACCTAGCGGCAAGTATCATATACCCTACTTGCTCAGGTCGTCTCATCGTAGTACCGTACGAATCGACTCAGTCATGCTAATAATAGAATAAAATAGTACCCTCTCAAGGGAGAGCATTCTGTTGTAGTCTATACCACAAAGTGGCCATCTACACCTACACCGGCACGTGTAGTTTCATGACAACGAACACGATATATCTGAAGCCAATCTCGGTAAACACAAGTAACTCCCAAAATATTTGATACTTCAAAATAGATTCATCGCATAGTAGCCTCAAAGGATCTATTTTTATCAAATCATAGCATTTACAGAAAATCTAAATCATTTGAGCAAAATTTAAATAAATAACCTTTTACATGTTAAAGCCTTTAGCAATTTAACATCAATCTTTAAAAGATACCACAAGTGTTATATTGCTCATCAATTTTCAAAAGAAATATTTTTCATGAAAACTTATCTTTAGCACTCAAATATGTATACTCTTGTCAATAAGTAAGTTTTGATAAAAACTTCTAATATTTACCTTGAGTGTCATTTTGCCAACAAGATATAAAATAAAATTTTATAAAATAACATGACACTATATATGCAACATAATATTTTAATACATGGAGATATCCATACTTATTTGTCTTCACAAACACGAAAGCACATTTACAAACAACTTAAGTATTAACTCGAAACATGCTTTTAGAGAAAGTCTCTCAAGAAGAGTAAGTTTTAATCAACTTACCTCGCTTTCGCTTTATTAACATTCACAAGCTTTAGATCATCCTCCATCATTCCAATGTTGATTAAAATTCTCAACATCACCAATAAGTCGATATCTACAATTAGATATACTAATTACATCAAAGTATGACCTAAGATATTGATCAATATCCACATATGGCTCATAAGTTGGCTACAAGCCTCCAACAACTCAAATCGCCAAATAGTTTTACATGCTAGACTATTCAACTTCATTCTTATGTTTTAATACCCATTCGAAGTCATTAATGATGCTACATCAATTGTCCATAGCCACCTAGTTACTATTTATCATCTCCCATAATCAACACTTGCAAAATATACAATTCGGGTGATTACTTAGTTGATCACTTCCATCGTTTGCTAACAAATAATTCTATAGGTTCATTGTATTCATAAATTTCAACGCCAAGATTACCATTCATCTTCTCTCTTATTTTCTCAAAAGTACTACTCATGCCATGAACTAGAGTTTTATAATCCAATCTTTCAACTATTAAAACTTATAACAAATGATTCAAATACTTCTAACTACTCATAATAAACGAGTTTGAAGCATTAAAATTACCTCTAGTAGCTAAATCTTGAAAAATCACAACTTCGGTGATTTTAGTGTTCTTTAGGTTTTGATGATGAAATCTAGCATTTGGATGCAAGAATGATGTTAGAACTCATGTATATTGAGTAAGAATCAACCCAAAACAACATTAACAACTTACCTTGGTTGCTTGGACTTAATTTGAGCTTAAAATCGCCCCTTCACCTCAAGAACCCTAACCCTCAATACTCAAAATACTCTCTTCCCCGACTTGGTATTTATAGGCCCAAATTTCTGGGTTTCGGATGCGGTCTAGGGTGTTATGGAAGCACTTCACTTCCAACCATTCATTCGGACACAGCCCCGGATGCTTCGCATCCATCATCTGCCAACCTTTGGTAATTTGGTCATAACTTCTTGTAGGAATGTCAAAACGATAAAAGGTTTGAAGCGTTAGAAACTAGACTCGAAGATCTTTCATTTGATAGGTTGTTCATCACATAAATCCTTATATATATATATATATATATATGTTCGTCCAAAGTTTTGTCTTGTGCGTACTCATTTGGAACTTTAATCTATCATGTAATTTCCAACTTGGCTTAGACTTAGGGCTCTCCTTGGACTCCACATCACTTATAATATGCCTCATACGCTTATTATCATATCCAAATTAATATCCATCATATTAATAGTCCTCATCTGCACACGAAATAATATAATTAGCACACAACAACTTTCTTAAATGCGCTTAAGTATTTCAAAAATTTTCGGGGTGATACATTCTCCCCCACTTAAGAACATTCCTCCTCGAATGTTTTGCAAGTCACTTCTAAGCATAGAGTTACCATCCATTTTTATCCAACCACCATGCATATTCACTTATTAAATTTATATGGGTCTTACACTTCCTTTTCAAAATCTCAACTTACTTATGGCCCTCAAAATTTGGCTATCTTTACAAATTCTTAAAGTTTCGGCAGAGTTTCCCCTATAACTAGGACTATCCAAAAATTTTAACCTGTCTATAATAATCCCCCACACGGGCACCAATAACAATATCGCTCAACAACCAACAATACACAATATAATGTACCATCTTGTCCCCACCAGGCCGTACATATATCATAAGTGCATCAAGTGTGAATCTTTGAAACTAATAGTAACATATATGAAAACCATTCAATATCAATAATAGCTACTTAACATAGCTCCTATATCACTATTATACATGCATGCATTTTCTTTAGTCATGCATACGTCAAGTTGTACCTGAAAAGTATCTTCAAATAAACCACAAATCTCTCTGTGATTGGACTTAATAAATATTTTTTTTGTCTTGAGATAAAGAATAATTGATTATCATGCTCCCTTAATTTCTTAGCTTTCTCAACGAAATATTTCATAGTTTATGAGATCGAAGTTATATTGCCCACTTGGTATCTGCAAAACTTGTTCATTCCGAATCGTAGTCTCAAAATTTCCTTATAACGAATACTTTTAAATTAGTCTGTTGTCCTTTATGAATTCTGTTTCCAGGAAAAGTCTTCCCACTTAAAACTTTTAATATTCACTAATCATCAAAATTAATTTAGAGTATTCTTTTATTCCCTCCAAAGATTAATAAGATATTTGTCTCAAATTTATCCATCATATGATAATTTCATACCCCCACTTTCGCTCATACCTTAAGAGCCCATGTTAGATCCATAACTTGTTAACTATTGTTATCAAGAAGTTTTCTCTAAAAATAATTCAACTCACTTCGTTTGAGTTCATGACACTAGTTTGCCACCTACTCGCGGACATCCGCGTTCTAGTTTTATTTCTTAACATTTACCAATTCCTTGACACCATTAAGTATCTTGTGATATTTTTCTATCAAATATTTGGGATTGAATTTATTTTTTCATGCGCACCATAGACATACTACCGTAGCCCATAAACTTTCAACAGTCAAGAGTTATCGTTATCACGATGGTACTTGCACCCTTTAATATTAGTGCTTGTTTTTGAACCCGTACTTTTTACTGACATACTTTATTTTTATATAGAAGTCTCTTCTCATTTAAGAATAAGCATTGCATTAAACCTTTTTATTTTATTCCGTGCAAAGTGTGCACATATTAAAAGGACTCATTTATTCCATACAATTCCATATATAATTCAAAGTACTCCCTCGTTCTCCGCAATACTTGAATTTAATTCAAATCGCACATGTCCCCAAAGTTGTAGGAATACATTCGAGCTGCCCATTAAATCTAACATCTCTTATGCAGAACATCGTAACTATTACTTGTAATGAGTTTTTGATTCCCTACAAAGACTTTATGGTAATTGTACTCATTCCGTCATGAAGTTACCGAAAGTTTTCTCTTCATCTTGACTCTAGTAAATAAAATATCTTATTTCTCAAACCATTATCTTTAACGTTACTCTTACCTGCTCTGACGCTCCCCCACTTAAGCGTAAAACCCAATTATTAAGTTCCAACCCAACACTCCAAGACTTCATTAAATTCTTACCTCATAAATCAACTTACATCTAATCATATACATGCTCACATGCTTCCACAAGTTGTTTTTTATTCCCCAACTCGAAATCTCATTTCACTATTTGTTTTCATCAAACCCCAACCTTATTTCATAATTACACTTGTATTGCTTTTTGTTTTGAAAACAAGATAGATGGTTATTCTCGTTAAAGATTTCCTTATTTCTTTCCATACTTAAGCATCATGATACTTTTAACCGTAATTCATATTGCTAAGTATCATCATTTCCTAATTTAATCGCTCAACTTGACACATCCATAAGTACTTTAGAGCTTACATTTGAAAATTCTCAATTCCCACAAGTTCAAAAGGACGAATCTTAACTAGTCAAACCCAAGGTTGCAATTCAACATCATTTTACCTCCTCTGGTAACATATGTTGCTTCTTGTACCTTTTCAAGGTGCACCTCTGTGTATATCATGCCTTAATTTTACTTACTTTCCCATTTAAGTCCACATATCTTATCCGCGCATACACTAGTATGTATCATTGAATGTCAGCATCTGTTACTATCTCATTCGTTAATTGTGAGTCATTCAGAGTTCACCCACCTTTCTCATACTTATGATATGCTTAGAATACCCTGAATTTGTGCCCATACGTGACACTTTAATTTTACGATTTACTTCCTTACATGTGACATTACCATAATGATAACTTTGTCATGTCGAGAATCTCCCAATCCATAGCGAGAGTGCGAATCATCTCTTGATAACACCCCGTAAATCCGAATTAGTTGTGGATGCGTTATATGAGTATTAATGTGACCTTTTAGACATGTAAAGTCCTATCGGGATGAGTATGGGTGTAAACAATTATTTTAGAATCAAGACTGAGAGTGAGGAGCATAAAATTCAATAGAATCGACTAAGTTTATGGGAGGTACATTTTATAGCCAGACATTACAAGGCCATAAAAACTCACGGTCGTAGACACTGCAAGGCACTGTCCAGGGCATTAACATCAGCGCCCCAGACAGTGCAAGGCACTGTAGTTTTGGTGCCTTGCACAGTAAGTTTGGCGCCCCTGACAGTGCCTCGCGCCAGCACTGCTTATCCGAGTTATTTTTATTTTCCTTCTTAATTTTGGGATGTGTTCACTTATTTAAAAGCCCTACCTCGTTCCCCCACACCCCAAATACGAAAACCTACTCTAGAAAGGGGAGCTCTCAAGAATCCAACTTCCCCAAGGTCTCTCCATTATCCAAGGTAGGTTCTAACGATGATTCTAAGTTAATTTCAATTCTCCAACACCTTATTAACATGGGTAAATCCTTACACTCATTAGATATTCGGTTGAGACACTATTGTTGAGAAAGGAAATCCTAGAACTCAAATTCAAGAGGAGTAAACTTCGAAAAGGTAATGCTTCTACTCCCTAATCATTTATAGCTATGAATCGATGAGTTTTTGGGAGAATAGTGAATGGGTTTGATAAAGAGAACCATAAGAACTATGCTAGGGTTTTGGATTGTTGACTTATGATTGTTGTAAGCATTTGGGTGATGACAAATGGTATTAGTTACATCTATTTGGGATTGTAGAATCACCTAGAAGTAGTAGAATGAGAACTTAGTGAAGAAAAGACCAATTATAAAGGGCTATGAGGCTTTACGCCCATAAGGTGTTTGATAAAATTCCTAAGCTACTCAAACATGAGTTGTAGTGCTAATATTGGTTCCTCTTGATATATATATTTCCATAGATTATCGGTGAAAGAGGCGACGAACACTATGATACTCTTAAAAGGACCAGAGTCAAGGTATGTGAGGCTAACTCTCTATGTTTGGGAATGTTAATGATTCTCCCTACACTACATTTCTTTTACAACGTTATTAATTGCCTCAGAAATATAGTTAAGCCTAGTTTCTTGAATAGATGTAGAACTTCTATTCTCTAGCTTCATAACTCGTTCATGACTTTCATTCTAAACGTTGTGAGCTCAGTGCGTATTTAATATAGACTTGGGTTTGATGCCCCCGAGTCTTAGTATAGATTACTCAGTATGTCATAAACAATTGAAGTTTCAGTGTTCATAATTAGTTCAAGAATACATGTCTCAGTCTAGTCCTATTCAGTATTCCAGTATTATATAACTCAGTGTGATTTAGTATTCCAGTATCATGTAACTCGGTATGATTCAGTATTTCAGTATCATGTAACTCAATATGATTCTCAGTTCCTGTTTTTAAATCCCTGAATGTTGAACACTTGTATTTAGGCCTGAGGCCGCAGTTTATGCTTTATGCATCTTTGGGCCTGAGGCTGCAGTTTATGCTTTATGCATTTTTAGGCCTGAGGCCGCAGTTATGTATACGTATACTTGGGCTCGAGGCCACAGTTGTGCACATATATATTGGGCATGAGGCTGCAGTTTAATATTCAGATAAATAGGTTGTTCATCATTTAGAAGAGGAGTATTCATATCCTTATTTCCTTTGTTCAATTCAGTTATCAGTTATCATTTCATGTTTCAGTTGCAGTAGTTATCAGCTATCAGTTATCCTTTCAGTTGTCAGTTATTAGTTATCATTTCAGTTTTCTATTATCAATTCTTAGTTATCAGCTCAGTTTCAGTTCCAGCATTTACAACTCTTTCTTTTAGTTGTTTTACATACCAGTGCAATTCAAATGTACTGACGTCCCTTTTTCCCGGGGCCTGCATCTCACGATGCAGGTAATGATTTACAGGTTGACGATTCAGAGCGCTAGGATTCTCGTACCAATTGTTTGGTGATCCCCAGTTCTTTCGGGGAATTATAATCACTTTACAGTCTTTCAGTATATTTAGATAGTTAGTGTTTTTATTACTTCATTAGAGGCTTCATAGATTAGAGTAACAGTTAGACAAAGTCACAAGCTTTTCATGTTAAGCAATGTTGACTACAAATATGTTTTAGACTTGTATTAATGTTTCAACACTTTGATGTATATCATTCAGACTTTACGTATACCGGCATATGTTAGTTTATCTTCCACATTCAGTATGTTATGATATCACATGTTGATTCAGCCAGCCAGTTGGTTCGCCCGGTCACATCTAGTCAGGCATTGAGTGTCGTGTTACGTCCAGGCCCAGGTTCGGGGCGTGACATCTTGAATAATGACTTGTCCAATTTCTAAAAGTCTTGAGGGTTTCCTTACACCTTCCCCGTTATTTTTTAGATTATTTTGTCCATCCTTGATATTATCTCAAATAAGCCTTCATTCGTATAAGTCACAATGTGATTTCTACAAACTTGGTTGATTCACATTCTCTTACCAATTTGATTTTTTTATCATTCCTCTACACCTCATCACGATAATTTGAGATACAACCTTCCCATTTATCTTGGAACTATTGTGTTTTATTCTTTATACCTTTGACGTACTCATTAGTGGTGACAATTGCAGTGATCGGTCATTTTAACATCTTGACTAAATATCTAAATTCTATATTAGGGACTTACTCTTTTGAGGTTCCCTCTTTCACCCCCTCTAATATAATGTTTTGTACGCTCTGGCTTTATTCTGACAGCACTAGCTGACATCAAAATCTCAATCTCTTTTCTATGAGCCATCAATATTCATTTGAAAATTCTTATTCACCAACGTCATACGTGTTGACTATATCAGTCCCAATCTATTCTTGACTTATCTTTCCATTTGAACAATTCTGACACTTTCAAGCTATTAGCCTAAATATCTTGTATTATAAGTTGAACCTTGAGCTTTATTCTCGTCAATTCTATATCTTCCACAACAAGTAATTAATACAGTCGAGAATCTGTACTCTTACTTCAGGCACAAACGCACAATCTGGAGTATGAAGAAAGTGAAACACCCAAGATGTCATTGTAGCCTCCCCGATTTAAGTGTGGCCAGAAACACACCGATAAGAGAGACTCTACTTGACATGGATCCATAGACTTCCTAAGACTCGACTTAGAACCTAGTGCTCTAATACCAAGTTTTCCACGATTCAAAACCACGTGATCGGCACCCGGGACACTACCCGGCCCGAGCGAACCAAACCATGTGATGCACCCAAATCATATGCATGAAAACCAATTTAACTGTGGAAGCTCCTTAAACATCATATACATTTTCAAGTTCAATGATAAAAATATTTTTCAATTCAAAATCACGCATGACGTATTTCATGATAATAACAATAAGACTAAGCAAAATAAATATACTTTCATGTATGTCGTGTACAACCCCTTTACTACAATCTTTCACAATTATCTATGGAGCCTCTATACCAAAGAATAGAACCAAGGATTGGAGTAATTCTAACAAAATAAAATAAGAAAGAACATGATAGCTACCACGAAATAAAAGTGGTGCTTCATAATACCTCGGAAAGAGAGTCATCCTAGCCTGACCGCATGCCATGTATCATACATCATCCTGAAATATGTAAAGTAAGCAGGGCCCTGGAAGGGGGCTCCTATGGGTTGAGTACACCACAGCGGTACTCAATAAGTGTCATAGACTCTCTTTAACTTAAGTTCTTGGGACAAACTTTATAACACCAATGCACCAATATTTGATATAAAATGATAAGAAATTTTATCAATTCATGACCCTTGTTATTTTAAATAACAATCAAGTGAAATATAACCCACAATATAAACTTTTAAAACATTTACATCACTCCAAGATTTTGGATACAAATCATGCAAAATCATTCCATTTGCTTTAAGTCATCGAAATCACTTTCGGCTCCTTAGTCCTAAACATAAGAAATTATCATTACCTGTCACCGGGAGTACTATATCATCACCGACATAAGAAGGTCAACTAGGTTATGTACCTAGCGGCAACTGTCATGTACCCTACTTGCCCAGGTCGTCTCATCGTAGTACCGCACGAATCGACTCAGCCATGCTAATAATAGCACAGAATAGTACCCTCTCAAAGGAGAGCACTCTGCCGTAGTCTATACCACAAAGTGGCCATCTACGCCTACACCGGCACATGTAGTTTCATGACAACGAACATGATATATCCTGTCACGACCCAAAATCTAACTAGTCGTGATGGCACCTAACCCATCCCGTTAGGTAAGCCAATTTCCAGTTAATCAATTTCAATAATAATTATTAAAATAATTTAAGTGAATAAAGATCCTGATCTTATACAATCCCCAAGAACTGGTTGTACAAATCATAAGCTTCTAAGAATAGAGTATATAAAGCGGAAATGAAATAAATACATAGTCTCTTTGAATAATACATAAATAGAGCTTTTATAAATCTAAGGCTACCCTGGACAAGAGGCAGCTACAACAGGAATGCAGGTACATCTTCAATCCCGCAACCATCGAGCACCGTAACAACAGCAGCCAACATCTGCACGAAATGTGCAGAAGTGTAGTATCAGTACAACCAACCCCATGTACTAAGTAAGTAACAAACCTAGCCGTAGATTGAAAGTAGTGACGAGCTTCCACCAAACCAATAGTTCACAATAGTCCATAACAACATAAAGCAAATAATATTAGAAGTAACTCAGGGATAAAATACTCAGCCAAATCGTGATTTTAAAAATAGTAGTTCTTTCTTTCAAATACATCAGTGAAAACCCAAATCGTTTGCCGAAGTTGCCAATAATGTGAATAGTTCGAAAACAATAAATTTCTCCAAAATAAATCTTTTCAATAATAAATAAGATGTTTCATTTTCCTTCCGGATAACCTGTGTAAAACAAATGCAGCACTATGTCCATCTGTCAAAATGTGTGAGAAATCAAATGTAATGTTGTACAGCATGAGAAAAAATACATCTATATGCTTGTATGTCATGTGTGCATGCCAATGCGATGCAACTCGGTGATAAAATCATAAACAGCCCCTCGGACAGAACATCACTCATATACATCCCCTCGTGCAAACCTCGCAGTCACTCGTGCCACTCGGTCATACCTCACAATTACTCTTGCCACTCGGACATACCTCACAATCACTATTGCCACTCGGGCATACCTCACAATCACTCATGCCTCCCAGTCACTCAGCACTCAGCACTCAGCACTCGCACTCAGTAGGTACCTGCGCTCACTGTGGGGTGTGTATAGACTCCGGACACAATCACTCGTGCCACTCGGGCATACCTCACAATCACTCTTACCACTCGGGCATACCTCAC